>CAUYRT010053890.1:0-81401 GCA_963574885.1 Lepilemur ruficaudatus
GTCTATTAAAAAACTACTGATCGGCTGGGCGTGGTGGCTCAAGCCTGTAATCCTAGCACTCTGGGAGGCCGAGGCGGGCGGATCGCTCAAGGTCAGGAGTTTGAAACCAGCCTGAGCAAGAGCGAGACCCCATCTCTACTATAAATAGAAAGAAATTAATTGGCCAACTGAAAATATATAGAAAAAATTAGCCAGGCATGGTGGTGCATGCATGTAGTCCCAGCCACTTGGGAGGCTGAGGCAGAAGGATCGCTTGAGCCCAGGAGTTTGAGGTTGCTGTGAGCTAGGCTGATGCCACGGCACTCACTCTAGCCCGGGCAGCAGAGTAAGACTCTGTCTCAAAAAAAAAAATATAATAATGAAGCACAAACAAATAAATGCTCTGTTTCAGTTACATTTTACCCATTGTTAAGAGTGGAAATCACCAAGATAAAGAGTATGGAATATAGACTGTTAGAGTATCCCTTCTGCTATGAATCTATTTAAATCCTATTATCAATAATTTACAAGCTAAAATAACCATAAGTACTTTCATACCAATGATTTATGTTGTTTTAATATGAAAATTTTCTAGAGATCCTATCTTTGCTGAAAATATAAACCACTCCTCTTCTTTTTTAATATGATTGAGAGGCTCTTTTTAGAAAATGCTACAATTAAGAAAACATCTTATAACAAGGATTTGCACGAGAAACTCTTGGTTTGTGCCTTTTCTTGCTTCTAAGCTCTTCCTTTTACCGCCAAATGTGTTCTGCTTTGTATAACAAATTGTATGGTTACATTATTTATAATAAGTACTATTTATTTTATATCCCAAATCTATCCCTCTTCCATTTTTCCTTGCTAACACATCCAGACTTTGTAGTCAAATAAGTGTAAAACAAGGCAAAGTGCTTCTTTCAAGACTACATTTTCTTAAGGACATGTTAGTACTTGATCACACAAGTAAATTTTTCCTCCAAGAATATATACCTACATCTACACTTCAGAGATTCTGAGGTTAGAATGTAGCCACTGATACCTCTGGCTTTTATTGGATCCAGAAGAATTTATTATTATCATGAAATAATGTTGAAATTTGAACTAAAATTATTTAAAACTCATATATTGGTTTTAAAATTAGATCTAATAATATGATCATTTTATCATGCATAAACTTAACTTTCTGTGGTTACAATTCCTTGTGAAACAGTTTTGTTAACATTAACTATTTTTAAATTTAGATGATGCCACTGTTCTCTAGCCTGAGTGACAGTGAGATCCTGTCTCAAAAAAAAAAAAAACACACATTTAGAAAAACAGAGAATAATTTAATAAATTAGGGCATATCAATTGCCCCAAATTAAAAGATATTGACATTTGCTTTTTCAAGTATCATTTACGTAAATATGCTAAATATCACACACAAAATTTAAATAACTTTGTTTTCCTTTTTAAGCTTCCTCCTCTCCTTTTTCTAAAACAATGACCATCATAAACATTGTAGGTGTCCTGCAAGTTCACCTTTGTATATTTAACAAATAAAGTCATACTCATAAACAATAATAGTGACTATTTACTTTTTATGCTACCTTCATTTACTCATTTTAACATTTATTCATGCTATTAAAACATTTAGTATTTGATTTAGTATTTGATTATTTTGTAATAGCATTCCTGGTATTCTGTTGTGTTCGCTAAGTTTCCTTTTCCTCTTCTATTTCTTATACTGGTTTGAGTGTCATTCATTTCTCTCCTAGAAGTGGTTATGTTTAAAATTAGTAATATCCATACTTTAGTCAAGGTTGCTCTCGTCTTACTAAATTTTATATAAGGACCTTGGGACACTTTAAATCTGATCACTTACTTCATGCCATATTATTAGAAGCACCCTAGTTTTATACCCTAGATAGTAGTCACCCCTGTTTACAGCCAATATGGATTTAGATCCCTCAATATTTGCCAATTTTATTATTCTCCATTGTTTATTCCAACACTTCTTTTCTCTCACTTCTTTCTGTCTGTGAACATTTGTTATTAGCTCCTTTAGCAAGAATGTCTGGATGTGGAACTATTTTTGTTAGTCTGAAAATGTTTTTTATTTTTTTCTTCAGTATTGAATGACAGTTTTTCTTGGTATAGAATTCTAAGTCTATAACTGTTTTGTTTCAAAATTTATAAGACACTATCTCATTTATAGGCACATGGGATTGTTTTTGAAAAGTCTGGTGTGTTATTTTTATTGATTTACTCTGCCCTATGGCCCAGAATTCCTCATCATTTCTTCAGTTTTTACAGTTGCACCTGATACACCTAATACTTTTTTGACCAAATGATTAACTCAATCATCTGGGCAGATTAGAGGAACTAGATTTAACACTGATACATTATAATTATGGAACCGACATATCTAATGTGAGAAGTAAAGGAAGATAAGGAACACATGCAACTAGTCAAAATGAATGTCGAATGCCTAAATAGCATCTGATACAATGGCATCTATTTAGCTTCTAAGAAGTAGTAGAGGAATGACATGCAAAAGCAAAACTAGAACCTGACAATTCCATATAACTCAAAGTCACCTGCGTGCACACACACAGCATGACAAGAAACAAGAAGGCAGTACCTAGAAGAAGAGCTGATGTTACAGGAACCTTACAGCATCAAGTTCTTTGATGCCCCCCAAAGAAAGTAGAATCTGCTCAGTTACAGCACTTAATAAATTACTAAAAGGGAATAAAATAACAGTTATAATAAATATTGGACATAAGGAAATTAGATGAAATCAGGAGATATTTTACCTAGAAGATCACATGTTTTTGTCATGGCAACCAAATATCTCATGTTAAGTAATGAAATGAGTGCCCATGAACCCTGGAAGTTATTCATGAAAGTTATCCAAACATCGCCTATGATAACATCAGGGGAACATAACATAATTAGTAGTAGCTGTCTTCTTCACCTCCAGAGCCCTTTTATACTCAATTTCCTGATTTATTTCACATTAAACTATAAAAGCCTGAGTTAAAATACAAGCTCTATAAGGGAAAACATTCTGTACAATCAGTCTTTGTACTCCATTGTCAAGTTTTATGCCTGAAACAAAGTATATAATCTAAGTCTCTTTAAATTTTGAACCCAAGTTCCTTATCCTTAATCCCCAGTGCCTCAGTCTTCTCTGGAATGGAAGGGAAACTGATTGTGCAAGTAAGGAATTAGAGGCATGATAGAAAACTGTGTTAATAATTGTAAAGGGCAAATGGTGCCTATATATAGCCTGTGTTATGTAAGTTTTTATTAAATAAATAAAAATGACAGTAAACATGAGATTTAACATGTGATGAAATGGAAATAACTTTAATTAATCTATTTTAAATTTCTAACTTTTATTATTCTCATTCTAATTTATTTTTTAAATTTTATTTCATAATATTATGAGAGTACAAATGTTTTGTTACATAAATTGCATTTGTACTGTTTCAGTCAAAGTTGTAAGTGTGCCCATTCCCCAGATAGTGTGCACTGTACCTATTAGGTATGAATTTACCCATTCCCTCCTACCCCTTCCCACCTGCATGATTTCCAATGAATGCAATTTCCATATGTGTACATAAGGGTTGATCGATTAGTTCCAATTTAACGGTGAGTACATGTGGTGTTTGCTTTTCCATTTTTGTGACACTTCACTTAGAAGTATCACAAGTATCCATCCAGGTTATTATTCTCATTTTTAAATAAAAGTAACAATAATGTTTCCCCTGTGTAAACTCTAATGTCATCGTGAGAAATTACTTTGTAAATTATAATATTCTTGTCAAGTGCTAACTTAGGCTTGTTTTACAGTTTCCCTGGCAATGTTATTTATCCCAGGACCATTTCCATTTCTAAAAGAGGACATCTGTAGCAGGCATTGCTTAACTTAGAGCAACAAATAACTAGACATTTAGTGAGAGACATACATCTTTCTGTGTATTTCCATAAGGCCAATATTGTGGCCATAATATGACATAATTGGTGTTGTCACACTCCTGCTTAAACACTGCTTAAAAAATGGTTCTACTTTTCTACTTTCCTGTAGGCAATCTACAAGCCCTGCTATAACTTTAAGGTGCTCTAGGACAGTGGTTCTCAAATATCAGTGTTTATTGAATCATCAAGAGGGCATGTTAAAACTCAAGATTGCTGCCTTCCCCAGTCTGCAGGTTTCAATTTCACAGCTTTGTCATAGGGCTCAGGTATTTCCATTTCTATCAGTGTTCAGGAGATATTGATGCTCTTGTTCTGGGAAATACATTTTGAGAATCACTGCTCTCAGACAAACATGGCCATGATGAAAAGTTAACATGAGATAACAAGTGGTAATTTCCCAACAATATGTTAAGTATTTCATGGCAACATTATGAAGTGGGAATGCAATTTCCCTATATTTTAATAAATAACTCACCTAATGTCACATAGCTCGTAAATGCCAAAGCTAACATTTGAATCCAGGCAATGTGGCTCCAGAATCTATTCAGAGCTCAAGAATTCATGTGTTATCAGGACACTAGACTGCTTTTAAGCAGCAGCAGAATTTAAATGAATAATCCTCTCACTGAATCTTTCTCCTATGTGCTATTTAACCTCCCTCTGATATCTCCAACTCCACTTTGCCCCTGGTTTCAGATTACTGCTGGAGTGGGTCCCTTTAAACTTTTATTGAATCTTTGTTACCTGTCTAGGGCAATAGATTTTAAGTCACATGTCAAAACTGGTTGTGATCAGAAAACTATTATTCCCAAGCATGTCTCTAGTCTCCATTCCTGTTATGTTCTATTTCAGTGATTTCAGGTAATATTATGTTCATTTTCTGCTATTTAACTGTATGTCCTGTTTGCTTGTGATTCCAAGACTTTTTTCCCAAGATACCACGTTTGTTCAATGTTTCTACGCATCCTCTTTGTTGAATTGATTAACAACTACTTATCTCCATAGCCCCATGGCATCTCCTCCATAAAACACACACCATCTCTCTCAGGTAGTTATTTGGTGTTGCTTCTCTGTTTGTGCTGCAGTTTCTACATGCCACTGTCAGAACAGTGTGGCAGAGAAGTGTCATAGAAAAGAGATCCCGGTATCAGATTGCAAAAGTATTACCACAAACATGACAAGGGATGCCCAGTTTCTTTCGCCTTCAACTCTTGAGTCATTTTCCTTGCTGTCAATTTTGTTCTCCACCTTTTTTTTTAACACCCTCTTGCTGCCTCTGAACTGTGATAAACCACAATTGCTCCCCACCCCTCCCCCAAAAAAACCTCTTAAAAAGACTGTCCTGTAAATTATCAGTATGAGAATGTAACAGCAACACCAAACAAATAAAACTGCAATAATATCCAATAATCAAACATTTCAACCACAAGTTTTCCAGAAGTTACAGATGAAAACAGCTACCTGAGCCATATCACCAGAACAAGGACCCTTCTCTTCTCCTCACCCTATTAAGTAGAGGTCTCCTTCTGTTATACAAGAAGAACACCTGGTATTCAGGTCTCTTTCATGTGCATCAGCTGAGTAAAGCCTTTAACCTTTTTTTGAGCCACTTATTTACTTTTGACAAGAGAGGACAATATATTTTAATTCAAAGCTACCCATTTAATAACCGGTTCACCTAGAGAAAATTGAGCAACAATGACAAGTTTTGATTTCTACATCTTTAAAAATATAGATTAAATAATTAAATAAGACAATATTCATAAAATACCTGGCACATGTTTCCCTGTACCCTTTATTTGCTCACTATTCATTCCATTATACTACAATTATATGAACATATATTTTTCCTCTTACAGTATTCGGAGTTATTGGGGAAGAGAAGAGAATGTTTATTCATTTGTTATAATAATCACCTAACCCACATGCGAAGAATGAAGAATATAGCAAGAGTATTACAATGTTTTCTGAATAAATGCATGAGTTATGGGACATTAATTTCTGCCCTCTCACAAATATTCCAAACACATACACAAAATCATTTTAAAAAATGATTGAAACTACCAATTTAGATATATGTTCCTGAAATAAACTTACATAACTTATTTCTTGGGAAGAATTGAAAATGTTTTATTCAGTCTTCTTCTTTTCCTTTCTGTTTCTTTTCACAGTAAAGAAACCTTTTCAATAACCCTCTCCCCACCCTTGCCCAAACACACACAGCTTCTGCTTCATTTTCATTGATTAGAAATTTATTACCTGCTCATTCCTAAACCCATCACTTCATGGGAAAGCCCATGGCCAGGAAGAGGAGGAAAGAATCATTCAATCACACCTGGGAAGGAAGCCAGATTAAAAAGGAGGGGGAGGCAGTCAAAGCATTGCAACAAAACTCTTTTGCATTTCACCTGTTCCCTTGGACAGTCTCATATCTCCCTGTGGATTTGATGACTCTGTATACTTGTATATGTATATGTGTGTGTGTATGTATAAATATATATCCATGCAGATGATTTCAAATTGATTTTTCTTGTGTTCACATTCCTCCTGAATTACTGTTCTCAATTTCTAATTTGCAAATATTCTTGGACAATGTAACCAAGGGCATTGAATCAACAAATATCAAACTTAGTATGCCCAAAACTAAACTTCCATTTTCTTTCAAATGTAATCTTCCTTGGAATTTACTTTTTGTTAAGGGAGTTATTCTAGGGACTCAGCTAAAATGTGGGGCCATCATAGCTTCCTCTTCCTTGTTTCTAAAAGATACTCATCAATCAACCATTAACTTCATCTCCATATTCTACTTCATCCTTATATCTAGAATCTGCCCCCTTCACATAGGTCCACTACCTTGTTTCAGACCTTCATAATTTCTTACCTGACAGTTTACAATAATCCCTTAACCAATTTCCAGCTCACATATAAAGATAACTTTAAATTTATCCTGTTTCTTATTTACTATAGTTTAATGTCACCTCTCCTCCCTCTGTGCCTTTTGGACATAGCCTGTGTTCTGGATATATTCATCTATTTAGGATTCCCTGCATGTCTTGTGCCCTTCGACAACGTATGCCTTTTATGCAATGTCCCCACTGCTTGGCTTACTTCACATTCACATTCTCTGCTGGGAAGATTTCTAATTACCCTTCAAGACTCAGCATTAATGTCACCCTTCTCTGATATCTTTCCTAGTACCCTTGGAAAGATTAGTTTTTCCTCCCTCTGAGAATAATCTGTACATATATCTACCATGGAGCCTATCAACATGCATAATTGTGGCATGTTTATGTTTCTTTCTCCTTCTCTCAGCTTGACAGCTCTGCTATTCTTTGAGGTTCTGGTATACGTGAACTATGTATTGTTCAACTTTTTCTCCCCGGGGAAAAGCAGGTAGCTTCAGATGCTGTAAACTTTAAATTAATGTTTGAAATGTTTCTTGAATGCATGAACACATGCCTGCTCTTCTGTTCCAAATATATTTTAGTGCAGACAAACAGTAAAGCTCTTGAAAATCTAAGCCATTTTAAAAAGATAGGAATTTTTTAATATCCTATGTTATTGTATAATATTCTCTGAAGGAATATTCCTCTCTATATGCATAATAAATGGTCATTTTCAGACAATTATACTAATGGCAACTTTACAATTATTTCTCAGTTGCTCAGAATTCTATATTAATAAATTTTCTATGTTAACATATGTTGTATAATTTATAACCTTTTAATTGTACTTGTAATTTCCATATAGAGTATTATTAATATTACATAGTTAAGAAATAAAATTTCACTGGGAAAAAACCAGTTTCTTAGAGTTTGATGTATAAAATTATATATTTGTCTGCTGAGTTAGACTTCATTCTACTGGCAAGTAGCTCAAAATAGTTCAAAGACGCATAGGAGGCAACTTATATCCCACTTCAAATGACACTATCTACTTGGACAAGATCCACTTTGCTGGGCACCAGTGTGTCTGATTATCCCTGAAAAATCTACTGTGGACTGCTGTTGCTGCTCATGGATGCTGCTGTTTTTGACCAGCAGCACCACCTCCTGTGGGTGGCCTCATTGAGCCCTCAACCAGATGACATTAAGTTCACCAGGTAGCACCAGTCTCAGTCAGGACCATGGACCATTTCACCAGTTACAGGGAAGACTTCCAACTGCTTTGCAGAGCACTGGTGCCCTGCATGTTCCTGGGCATTGTCATAACTGCTAGCTACCACTGATCTTCCTTTCTTTAATGCACTAAGACTTCCGCTGAGGACCAATGGACGGCCTGCTGGGAACGACTACCTCTAGGTCCAGCTGCACCACCTTGGATATTCAATTGTTTGGAGAGCAAAGACACCAGTGCTGCTGGCTGCTGCCAGCTTTCATTAGGCATTCCACTGCTCTGTCAGAGTTTTCTGGGTGCTTAGGAGACAATGTTCTCTGGAATATTCACTGTCCTGAAATGGAGCTGTGTTTCATAAGAAAGTGCTAAACTTAGTAACATACACCCAGATAAGTAGTATTCCTTATGCCACAATGTCCAACAGTTCTATGAACAGTCCATTATCTTCTCCTGCTCTTCCCTCCCTGCTTCTTCTTATACTGTGATGTAAGTTCTTACAAGACTGAGCCAAGAGACATATTTAATTTTTAAACATCATGGTATTATAAGGCTCACTTTATCTTGTATTGATCAGAACAGTACTTGCTATATGTAGATCTGTGACATATTCTCAATCAGATAAATTAGGGAAAACATAGGATATTTTAAATCTATCATGAACATTCACACACACATGCTATAAAATCCTTTGTGAAATGTGGCAATAGGATTATGAAATTTCTTTGTTTAATTCATTTCATTTCATGCCCATGTTGTCACAGGATGCTGTGTATCTAGGTGTCTGTGTGTGTTTGAATCGCCTAACTATATTGACAGAGTTAGTGTCCTGCGGAAACATGGACTAGGGATTTTCTACGAGGCCTAGTTGTCTTCTTGAAAATTTACTAAGCCTAATCTCTCATAGAAATATAATCAGCCTCGCATGGAGAAAGACTTCTGAGAAGTCCGTCCCAAAATGGCATTATCACTTATTACTAAAGAACAGTTAAAACTTAAAAACTTTAACTGGTATTTTCTATGTGTAATTTTAGGTATATACATTCTCTGTATATATGCACACTTGTACACATACGTATATGTATGCAAGTATGTGTGCATATATGTACATATGCATGTTCACATGTATGTGTCCATATGATGTATTCACATACATACAAACACATGCATGTGTATGTGTGTACATGAATATATGAAATGTGTTTGAATACTCACATAGAACTTTTACTCTTTGGGGAAATAAATAAAACAATAAAAGTGATTTTTTTCTGCAGTTAATTATTGCTTTGGTCCTACATACCAAGGAAAGGCAAAACAAAATCACTATTCTAATAGGATTTTTTTTTCCTATAAAAATCATGTGGTTAAGAGATTGCAACTTTGGCCCATTTAATATTTAAGCCTTTGGCGTATTCTGCCTTTTCTCTGCCAAGTAGGTATCACATCTTGGTTGAGGTTTTACTTCCCATGATCAAGAAAGAAGAATGGTCCCTTTGATTCCATGCCAGCCTGGAACGCCTGGAGTACAGTCTTTCCACAGATGTCCATTTATAAGATACATCTGTCCCCACATCTCATTCTGCCAGCTGGCCTTGAGTAAGCTGGATGGCAGCGTGTAAAATCTCAAGCTGCTGGCCAGCAGGCTGCAGCATCAGTGTGCTGACTTCTAATCCTCATGGCTCATATCCCGGAGGGCACCAGAGGAACTTGGGAACATGATAGAAATACTGGTTCCAGGGAAGTCATTTCACATTATAGGAATATCAAAAAATATTACAAGTTCAACATGAATACTGGCATATGCATAGAGGACTATTTCAAAAAAGTCAATTCAGATTAATTATTGTAGGGTAGCTGTGCTCTGATAACACCTTAGCACAGATAGCATCTTGCCATGACTTTGAGGAAAATGTCAAATGCATAGGATGAGCAAGGAAGGCAGAGATATAACAAGTGCCAGTGCCAGTTAGACACGGACAGGTGGTATTTCTCCAGGGAAATTTCAGGGTAAGATTCACAGAATAGTTGGCTCAGCATTTTTAATTTTGATCCCTGCCTCATCTTCTGTTTTGCTGAAGAGCCAGAAACTACTGAACTAGAATAAAGTCCAAGGTTACCTTGACCATTCCATTGGCAGAGGCATTCTATAAACGAATTTCAGGCCGATGGATATTTGTGTTACTACTTACGTTTCCAGGTGGAAATATCCACTTCCTTTATTCTCATTTACCTTTGACAATGTTGCCTAAAGATTGTGTTTGAGAAACCTTACCTATGTCTGTCTGTGGCTCATAGGCATATACAAGTGAAGATTCAATGAAGTCTGGTTAACTTTTATTTTCTACTTATTTGGGATATAAAAGAGACTATTGCGTTTTAGGTGATAGCAGGAGAAGCTAAACAGTAAATTTCAAGATCGAAGACCTGTCACCATTCTACATTTTCTGAACCATTTTCAAATATCATGCTAGGTAATCTTACTTTAGGATTAGCAATTGTGCTTTTTCATTTGAAGCATTAGAAGGCATAATATGCAAATAACAAACATTATAAGCAAAACCATAGCTTTGGCATAGCAATATCGCTTTTTGACACAGACACAGATGTCCTTTAATCCTCTGTCTTGTGTTATCTGGCTCACATATTCCTAACTGCTCATGCTTTCCTATTGCCAAGAGGTAATTTTCTTTTTTCTTTTTTCTTTTTTTTTTCTCCCAGTTATCAGAGACTTTTAATCTCAATGGAAAAATATATATTGCTGCGTATTCAGTTGCAGTTTAGTTTTCCTTTGTCACTGAAATGAGGGAAGACAGATGGACCTACTATTGTTAGATATTGACAATAACTAATCATGTCTTTGGGCAAGCCTCAAAGGTAGACCTGGGAGCATCTGAAGAGTTAGGTGATAGAAAATTGTAACAAGAAGAATTTTAAATATTGCCAGAACTTTCAAATTAAAGTTTTCTGATTTTTTTTTTTTAGGTAGCAGGTACTTGGACTTAAATATTCACCTGCTTTTTGGGTTTCTGTAAGGATGACATGAGTAAATGCTTTGTAAAGCATTTTTTACAGCATAATTTGTTGTATAAAACTGAGATATATCTCCTATTTTACATAAAAGGACTCCAGGAAGAAACTAGACAATCACATATTTAGTGTTTTCAGTGTAATGGATAAGACTACCTTCTTCTAGGCAAGCAAAACTTTCTTTTTTGTTCAGAAATAATTCTCTTTCATTGAACATTAATGAAAGACTCCCAGTCTGGAAAAGATGATATAGATCTATTTCTTCCTGCTCCTCCCCACTCCTACTTAACAAGCACAGCTATAAAGTTTGGAAGTAAAAAAAATGAACCAAAGGAGAACTCTGAAAGCTGGTAAAAATAAGAAGAATTGATTTTGGACCCCAGGTCTGAAAGAACAATAAAGCATCAGGGTGCTTTATATACTCAAACTCAACAGAATGCTGCATATATCTAGTGTTTCCTGACCCAGAACATAGAAACAAAAAGCAACACAGATAGGCTCATTTCTCCCCTCCGTGAAACAGAAGTCCCTCTGACAACATTAGGTGTGCCAACACAACCCGAAAAGAGGATTAACAGACCTGCCTAAAAGAAGTGGCCAGGGGAAGTATTCTTTTCCTTGTCAGGCTTGAGAATTGCCCTGTACTGGCAAGAGACTCAGAAATACGTGGATGGGACAGGCAGGAGGTACTCAGCCATAGCAATTGGCTCTACCTAGTAAACCTTTTTGTGCCTATAGGCCTGAGAATTTCCCCTCACACCCAGAAACAGCGGGGTGGATGGACAAAACCAGCAAGATGGACCCACCAAAACAAGTAGACAATCATAGAAAGCTTATTAAGCTCCAGGCCTGAGATTACCCTCCACACCAAGAGGCATCTGATGACCATCCTTGGGGAACTCCTTCTATTCCTGGAGGCAACAGTAACAGAGATTACTGGAAGCCCCAGAAGCATGAGATAAACCCAGAAGACCAAAATAACACCTTAAAGACTGCAAATTAAACAGTCTGTGGAATCACAGCACAGAAAAGTAGGCTAGAACATGCCTGCTAAACTTAAACAGGGTAGCTGCTTCCTAAAATAAAAGATTTCAATTGGGTCTAGAATCTTCTGATATAATAGAAAAAATATTGAACATATATACAAAAATCACATATCATGCCATGAAAATCACAGCTTGCATGGGAAGACAGTGAACTGACACAAATATTAAGACAAATCAGATATAAAAATTATTTCACAAGGAAGTTAAAGAAGCCCTTATAGAAATGTTTTAACAGATTAATTTCAAATTATCTTGAAAAAAATGAAAACTATAGAAAACCTTAGCAAAGAAATAAAGTATATAAAAGAAGCAAATGGAACTGAAATTAAGTTATAGAACTGAAAAATATAATGATAGAAATTAAAAAATAACTTTCTGGGTGAGCTCAATAGTAGAGTGAAGAAGAGAGAAAATAGAGTCAGTGAACTTGAGAATGGATCCATGAAATTTACCCTTTCTGCACAACAGAGAGAAAATAGACTGAGGAAAAAAATGAACGGAACCTCAGTAACCTGAGTAATAACAAAAGATTGACATTCTTAAAATCAGAGTACCTGAGGAGAGAAGAAAGAGAAAAAGACTGAGAGAGTATTCAGAGAAACAATGGCTGAAAACTTCCCCAATGTGACAAAAGACATAAATGTGTAGATTCAAAGAGCTAAGAGATTCCAAACATGATAAACCCAAAGAAATTAGTGCCAAAATACATCATAATTAAACTTCTGAAAAGTAAAAAAAAAGGAAATGATCTTAAAAGCAGCTAAGGAAAAAGAATGAGTTGCCTATAAGGGGACACCAAATAAAATGACAATGGGTTTCTTATCTGAAATCATGGAGGGAGGAAAGAATTTACAAAATATTTTTCAAACTCTGCAAGAAAGAAACAATCAACTGTGAATTCTATATTCAAAAAAATTATCCTTTAAGAATGAAGAAGAAATAAGACATTCTTAGGCAAAGGAAAATAAAAATGAATTTGCAAGTAGCAGAACTATTCTTAAAACTGACAAAAGGGAATTCTTTAAGAAAAAAGGAAATGATAAAAGAGAGAATTTTGCAGCATCATGAAAGAGGAAAATGATGAAAACGGCACAGATATTTGCATATAAAATAGACTATTCTTTTTCCTCACTAATTTTATATATATTATGATTAAAACAAAAACTAAAACTCTTACTTCCATCTAGGTTTCTTTACCTTACCCACTTTTAAATATTTTTATGTTGTCCTTTTACTTGAAGTGATAAACTGTTGAGAACAGTAGACTGAAATGAGTCACATATGTATATTGCAACAGCCAGAAAAACTGTACAAAAACTATATAATGAGATACACTCAAAAATTCTATTAAATATATCAAGATATCTGGGGGAACAAGTTTAAATAACTCACAGAAAGGCAAGAAGAGAGAAATAGGAAAGAAACAAACAGAAGATAATAAAAGGGTAAACTGTAGCATTAATATATGTATTAATATGTTAATATTAATAACTACCTTAAATGCAAGTGATATAAATGCACCAATCAAAAGACAGAAACTGGCAAAGTACATAAAGCTACCTGGGATCTAACTCAGTCATGGTAGACTTAAGAGGGTTTAGAATTCAACACTAGTGTTGGTCAAGATAAATAATTAAGAGTATCATATTTATAGCATATGCATTCTTTTATTGTATTATGGCTTATTATTTTTTAACTAAATAGTCATATTATTTTAAATGTAAGGAATTTTTTTTGTTTACAAAAAAAATAGGGTCTAAGAACAAGGAATGAGTCATTGAAGAGTATCTCTCTTGAAATGCCATGAGGCAGTAGCAAGAAGAAAATTTCATCATATTCTATCTTTGGTTCTCAAATGTAGCCTTAAATGTGTCATAATTTCCTTTCTACTTAGATCAGTACAAGTGATTTCACATAGTTCACAATCTTAAATGTTCAGATCATATACTACAAGGCTATAGTAACCCAAACAGCATGGTATTGGCACAAAAATAGAGACATTGACCAATGGAACAGAGCAGAGTATCCAGATATAAAACCATTCACATACAGCCAATGGATCTTTGACAAAACTGACAATATACACTGGGGAAAGAAGCCCTATTCAATAAATGGTGCTGGGAGAATTGGATAGCCACATGCAGAAGAATGAAGCAGGATCCATATCTCTCTTCTTTCACAAAAATTAATTCAAGATGAATAAAAGACTTTGATTTAAGGCATAAAACCATAAGAATTCTAGAAGAAATTATTGAAAAAACTCTTCTAGATATTGGCCTAGGCAAAGAATTTGTGGAGAAGATCCCAATGGCAATCAAAGCAACAACAGAAATAAATTAATTAAATTAAAAACTTCTGCACAGCTAAGGAAATAATAAACCTAGCAAATAGACAACCTACAGAATGGGATAAACTATTTGTAAGCTATACATCTGATATAGTTCTAATAATCAGAATCTACAAAGAATTCAAGCAAATCAACAAGAAAAAAACAACTGCATTAAGAAGTGGGAAAAAGACATGAACAAAAGCTTTTCAATGGAAGATAGATAAATGACCAATTAAGTGTATGACCAAGAGTGAGACCCCATCTCACCTAAAAATAGAAACAAATTAATCGGCCAATTAAAAAAAAGTATTAAAAAAAAATTAGCCGGGCATGGTGGCGCATGCCTGTAGTCCCAGCTACTCGGGAGGCTGAGGCAGAAGGATCGCTTGAGCCTAGGAGTGTGAGGTTGCTGTGAGCTAGGCTGATGCCACGGCACTGTAGCCTGGGCAACACAGTGAGACTCTGTCTCAAAAAAAAAAAAAAAAAGCTCAACATCACTAATTATCAGGGAAATGCAAATTACTGCTGCAATGAGATGTCACCTTATCCCAGTTAGTATGGCTTTTATTAAAAAGTCCAAAAACAATAGATGCTGGTATGGATACAGAGAGAAAGGAATGCTTATACACTGTTGATTGGACTATGTATTAGTACAACCTCTATGGAAAACAGTATGGAATTTCCTTAAAGAACTACAAGTAAGCCTACCATTTGATCCAGCAATCCCACTACTGGGTATTTACTAAAAGAAAAAGAAGCCATTTTATCAAAAAGACACCTGCACTAGGATGTTTATTACAGCACAATTCACAATTATAAAGATGTGGAATCAACCTGAGTGCCCATCAATTCATGAGTGGATTAACAAAATGTGATATATGTATACTGTGGAATACTAACTCAGCCACGAAGAAGAATGAATTAATGTCTTTTGCAACAATTTGGATGGAACTAGAGAGCATTATCCTAAGTGAAATATTTCGAGAGTGGAAAAACAAACAACACATGTACTCACTGTTAAACTGGAACTAACTGATGAGCACACATGTGCACAGAAGGAAGTAATACTCAGTGGAAACCTAGGAGAGGGGAGAGGAGAATGGGGGAGGGGCCAAAACCTACCTAATGAGTACGATGAATACCATTTGGGTGACGGGCACTTATAGCTCTGACTCTAGTGTTACAAAAGCAATCCATGTAACCAAAAATATTTGTACCCACTTAATATTTTGAAATAAAAAGAAGAACAGAATCTATTAAAGTTTACAACACATACAAGAAAAGAAAAATACCTTTTAAATATACTGATAAGAAAAATTGCATAGAGAAGACATCATTGATGAGACAAAATAAAGTGGGAGAATTTCTGGTGCAAAGTCCTTGAGTAGTGATAGAACTTGAGATCTATAACACAAGAGGATTGGGACACAGAGTCCATGCACAGTAAGAGGAGAAAACGAAAAGTAGATGGGAACAGGTAGGTGGGTACTTGGGGTTGGTAGTTCCTTATGTAGTAAGGGAAACGAGATCATCTTTTGATGACTGTGTCTGGCCTGTTTATTTTCTGTATGCAACAAACTCAAAATCATTTACAGTAATAGGGAAGTTTGAGATTTTCCAATGAGACAACAAAGGACAAATCAGTGAAGCAGATGATAAAGATAAAATAAAAGTATGAGAACACCATGCCAAAGACAGAAGTATACCAGGAGACACAAATGCCAAGTTCAGCAATGTGAATCATTCTTCTTAAACCCCTGATTTAACTGTTCTTTAAGCTTCATTTTCTTTTAATCTCCTACTTCTGTCTGTGCATTTTATTATTCAAATGAAGCTATAACAATGTGAAACTTTAAAAATAAAATTTTAATTCAGTAGAGGGACTGAATACCAATTTCTATTAAGGAGATTAAAAAAAATTAACCAAGTATTAGCAGCACTTAAGTTTTGGACTATAGTAATTTAAAAAGATCAAATTAGAATTTAATGTAGTATAATATATTTTTGTACTATATTATACATAAATGAAAAGTATATTGAAATGAATGGTCACTATTGCTTTGCTTTAATTGGCAGTATAAACCCCAAAACTATGAGAAATAACTGTGTTCATCTCACTCAGAAACATTTAATGATATTCACTGAATGTGGAGTAATGTAAAATTTGCATTGGACCAATATTAAAAGCATAAGTATTATTGCCTGCCTTCAAAAAGTTTACTTTCTCTCTTAGAAAAATAAGAATAAATATAAACAAATGATTAAATCTTGAACCATGAAAGAGCATTCATAAAATAACATTATAAAAATGGCAAGATAATTACAATAACCCTCAAGGGAAGAAAAATAAAAATGTCTTTAGAGTTAGGTGAGATCAGTTGAGGTGAATTCTTGGAAAAGAGATTTTTGAGACAGCATTTTAAGGAGGTGATAGATAAGGGTAAGCTCAGAAGATTCCAAGAACAAACTCATAAAGAGACAGAGAGGCAGAAATGAGAAAGGAGTAGCCATATTAAGTTTATGAAACAGGGTTCATTGTGGGAATGAATAAAAGAAAGTATACCAAGTTATAACGTTATAATTCTTCAGATATTACCGACAGCATTTGTAACTGATTAAACTATTTAGGAGTACCTGTTTTAAAATGATAAGAAAAGTTATTCATCATTTTTGCCTACTATATTCAAATAGATTTGAGTTAGATCTGAATTATGCAGGCTACAAGTTCTTCTGTATGGTCAATATCCTAGTTTTTATTCCAGAATGGCTACCTGAAACCTAAACTGATCTTACAAATTCAGAAATAGAATTAGTATTCAGAAACCAAAAGGGTACTTATCTTGCCTATAGTACTATTGGGATGTGTGTTTGTGTGTGTGTGTGTATAATTTTTTTCATGAGTAATAAAAGGAAGTAAATGCACATATATATTTTTTTACTTTTGTTCAATGTTATGTGAATGTATTGTAATTTTATTTCACATGAAATGATAGCTTGGGAAAAGTTTTTGGTCATTTCACAGTACATAGGAAATGAAGAAAAACCATTTATTCCATTGTATCCTTGTTTATAGAAACTTCCGGAAAAAAAAATATGTCTATTCTTTTGTTTCTGTAATCATTGGAAAATTCTTCTATAGGTAACAGTGTAAATGCTATTGTCAAAAGTTGAAATTTTGGTTAAAAAACATTGAAAAGAGCAAAATGGGCAGAGTGAACAGAAAATTGTTTCCTGGCAAAAGTGATACTATGATTATAACAAGAAAATGGAGACTTGGTAAATCAAAAAGTGTAACTACTGAAGTCTATCCTTGATCTCTTACCATTTAATATTTCTGATAATTGTTTTCCATGCCACCTCTAATCATTTAAACATAGGAAAGATCTAAGGATTCCCTTAAAATAGGATGGCAAAGTTTTTATAGGAAGCATTTCAGGGTATAATGACCTTCCCCTTGACACCTAAGAGCTATTTACAGCTTTGCCACTTCAGCATTCCCAACTCACAGCAGCTTGTAATTCTGCAAATATTCACTCCAGGCCTGACTCCCACTCAGAACTCCCAAGTGTATTGAATGCATTACATTTGATAGGAAATAAATATTGGTTTTCTTCTTGTCCATCAGAGAGTGCCAAAGCACTATTGCTCTTACAAAATGACTACATAAAAGAATCAATGAATATAAAAGCTCTCATTCCAATAAAATCTGTACACCTCTTCTCCTCCAAACACATTATGAGTCATCTTTCCTCTGTAACATCATGTTTGACATTCAATCCCTCCTCCTGGAAGGACCACCCCTCTCTTTACCTGCTGACTCATATACTTCAGTAATCCCAGCACCAGTATGAAGTCTCACTTGAACAAATTCAATCCCCAGAATTGTGGACTCCGCTAAAACCCTGTATCACATTTTGTCTTTATCAGTCTTTAGGTACTTATGTTTTTTGTCTTCTATGTATGTTTGCATCTTATGAATTCTCACACTTACCTTAATGCATTTGGCAAATACTCATCAGTATTTTTACTGAGTTGGGGCTGTAAAATCAGGCAGATCGCAAATGTGATGGTGGCTCTGGCATTTCCTTGCTGTATAATCTCAAATTCCTGAACTTCAGTTTCCGCAGTGCATAAGAATAAGGACAATAATGACTATTTCCTATATGTAATAATTAGCCAATAAATGGTTACATATTAACTTAAGAAATTAGTTTCTTACTAAAAAGAGTTGATACACAACACTTTGATTTATTAAAAAGTCTTTAATCAATCTGCTGTTGCTTCCGCTGACGACAATGACAAATAAGGCAATCTTAACAACAACTATTTTTTCTTTCATTCTTTTCCTTTAGTGTGTACTCGAACTGATTTGAACTTCTATCCAACACAGCCTGGGTGTTTTCATTTATTTCTTTTACTAAAAATATTTCTCTGAGTCCACCTATTTCAGCCAAAACCCAAGAACCCATTCAGGTTACATTCTAAGTTTAATATGTTCATAAGCAATCTTTAGCACAGTGGATGTCTTTTTATGATTTTCATATAATTGGGATCAAAATTATCATTATTCATAATAAAAATTACATGATAATGCCAAAAAATACTTCTAAATAATATTAATGAAACAGAATAGAAAGTCCAGAAACACACCCAATTATCTTCAAAAATTTAGATTTAAAAAAAAAAGAAAGAATTTCAAATCAGTGGAGAAAAGATAGATTATTTAATAAATAGTGTCTAGATAGCCAGCTGAGGGGAAAAAGCTGGATCCACACTGGCACAATATACTAAAGTAAATTCCAAATGTATCAAAGATTTATAAGAGAGAGAGAGAGAAAAAATGAAAGTATTAGAAGAAAAAAGTTGTGAAATTTTTTTATAATTAGGAAAATACTTTTAATAAATCAAAGTGTTACATATCAATTCCTTTCAATGGGTCAGAAACTAATTTCTAAAGTTAATATGTAACCCCTAAAACTTCATAGAAAATTGTTGAAGGATATAGACAATTACTCAAAAATATATACTGTATATGGTTCTTACACACATGAATTGATACTCAACTTGAGCCATAAAATACAATTATATACCACTTTCACCTTTTGGATTGGCAACAATAAAAACATTTGGTGGCAGCCCTCTGATAAACATATAGGGAAATAGATTCTCAAATTGCAGATGGAAGTTTAATTGTAACAATTATATAGGTTTATTTATCAAATATCTTTCACAATTTTAAATGTACTCATTTTTACAAAGAAAATTTGATTTTAAGTACATATTACATATATGCTAGGACATGTGCAAAATGATGCATGAATGATAATATTCATGGTAGTTTCAGTTGTAGAAAAAAATTCATCAATAGAGAACAGGTAAGGAGATTTTGTTACACTTATACAAATAAAATTCTGTTTATTTTAGAAAGCACTCTATATATACTGCTTTTAAATTATCCCAAGATGTGTCATTACATTTCAAAAGCAGCATGCAGTCTGTGTGTATAATATGCTGTTATTCATGTAAAAATAAGAAAAATACATTTATTTACTTACCCTTGATTGCAATTGCACAGAAAATCTCTGTAAGGGTACAAAAGAAACCAAAAGCAATGGTTTTAAAGAGAGCAAAATAGGTACGTGAAAAGGATGAAGGGAGACTTAATTTTTACTGTTCCATTTGCATCTTTTGGATTTTGTAACCTAGATACATTGCCTATTTAAAAAAGTAAGAAAAGTAGATAATTTTTGAAAACCCTATAATTAGCCATGTTTTGAGAGCAACAGCAACCGACAGCATAATCTCCTCATATCTTTTTTATATAAACACAGAATTTAGACACTGCCAATATCTGCCACTTAATTATTTTAATCACATGGAAGGGAATAAACTCCAAGAGAGCTTGCCAGATGTCTTCTGTTTGCCTCCTGAGACCCACTACCTCCCTCCTCCTGTCCCAGCCCTGGAGTTCACGTGCATGGACAGCATCCAGAGTCTCTCTTGCCTCTGGCTTGTGGTTGGATACGGCCAATTGGCAGTCCCAGCAGATTGCAGGGAAAGAAGAGAGTGAAGTCAGGGTGTATATTCTCTGCCTCCCTATCTGCAGGGCTCTCCTTCAGTTGGCTGTGGTATTGTCTTCCTTGCTTCTTTCATGGCCACTGACTTTCTCCTGAGATTCAATAATTGCTCCCACACTTCAGGCCTGAGAATGTTAACAGTTCCACTGTTACCAGCCCCAACTTACTGCCTATACACTGTGATTTCCCTCCACCCCACCCGCAACTTTTCTTAATAGTCTCATTAAATTTTCCTCAAATTATTGGAATGATCATTGTCTTCTGTCTAGACCCTGGCTGTTGAAGCCAAGGCAGTAAGTTTTGGTGGTGGTGTTGTTTTGTTGTAATTAATATAGTAATGAATAAAAGTGAATATTTAATTGTTGACATGAATCATGTATAAAGGCACAGTTACAGAGTTTTATACTAATTTCAAAAGAACATGTATGTCAAAATGCAGTCTGCATTCAAAATGAAGGGTACTCTATTTAGCCTATTGGTTTTAAAGGCCTGTTTCCTTTCATCTTTTTCTTTTCTTGTGTTTGATTGCTAAGAATTTTACTATTTAATAGCATACTAATTATAGGATAGAGAGTAGAAAAGAGTTCAATGAAATTTATTTATTTAGAAGGGATGAAAAATATATTGGTATCTCCTTGTAGGTAAAGATCTTCTACTTCAGTTTCCTCCCACTGCTCTGTGTTAATTTCCCTGTGTTCATAGGTTAAGTACAAGTGTCATACTACATACGGTAGTAACTTCTGCATTTTTAACAAAAGGTACTCATGGTATCTCCACTTGGTTCGTGTGTCAGAACATTTTTTTACTTAGGCCGTATGACATCGGGAAAGAAGAGTAGCAACTCCACAACACATAGCAATTGACAGTGGCCCTTTGTGTTTGTTTAGTAAATACATGTTATTTTGAATGGCAGAATCATTACAACACTTTATAATGATATGGGAAGTAGCTATGAAAAATTTCATCCAGAGAGATGTTCAGTTGTTATCTTGTGACAGATGTTCAAACAAGTTGTCAAACCTAAAAATGATTTGTGCATTTTCTTTTACAAAATGCAAGTTTCAAATTTTCAGCCTTTCCTGTGATGTCTAGTAAGATGTCACTTGGTACGTATTCTATTCACACACACACACAC
Organism: Lepilemur ruficaudatus; assembly: GCA_963574885.1. Lineage (NCBI taxonomy): Eukaryota > Metazoa > Chordata > Mammalia > Primates > Lepilemuridae > Lepilemur > Lepilemur ruficaudatus. The sequence continues at coordinate 21,676 of CAUYRT010053890.1, forward strand.
ACACACACACACACACACACACACACACCTCGTTTCATGTGCCCCTTCAATATAAACATAATTTTTCACAGTAATGAAAAAGCAAATTTTTTTTTTAAAAAAAATGTGCTACAGAGGAAGTATTCTGAAAATGTTATGTTTGTTTGGATATGTTTTCATAACTAGCTGGATTTGTTGACAAAATTATGTAAAAGCATTACCTGAAAAATCTTTTGTATCTGTGTACTTATAAAACATGGAGATAAAATTTTCTAACTTCTTATAAAATCTTCCAAATAAAGAACTTAAAAGTATGAAGGTACAACAACTTCCACTAGTTTGTAAGGACAACTAATAGCTATCAGGTAATATTAAAAATTTTTAACAAAATTTTAAAAATGTTTGCTTAACAGTTGGATGATATTATTTTTCATTATTATTATTAAAAATACATCAATGATATTAACACAGACTTTGGTGGATTTCCTTCACTTGGATCTCTGCATCTTTGTGATGGATCTTTCCCAGCAGTGATGCTAAGGAAACCGAATATTGAAATAAAACCTCAATACTGTAAAATGGTAAACTAAGATCTTAAAATACAATGAAGAATATTGAATAACATAATTTTTACTAAGTAGTATTAATAATTTTTATAGAAAGCAAAAAGTGGTTTTTGATTAGTACATATAATAAAATTAAAATTATTTTTAAATGGTATTTCCTCTATCTTATTATTAAATTAAATTAAATTAAATTTTGTATGCTTTATAAGATAATATATTAGTGTGAAAGAATTTGACTATAACTTGGCTTTGTCTGTTTTTATTATATATATTTGAGGTGCACAAAATGTTTTGATATACTTATACATAGTGAAATGATTACTATCGGTCAAGCAAACAGATATTCTGATCGTCTCACATAGTGACCTCTTTTTCAGTGGTAAGAGCACTTAAAGTCTACTTGCTTAACAAATTTTTAATATGCAATATATTATTAGGTGTAGTCTTCATGCTGTACATTAGATCTCTAGACTTTACTCATCCTACATAACTGTATCTTTGTGCCCTTTGACCTACATCTACCCATTTCCTCCCCCCACACTCACCCCTGGTAACCACTATTCTATTCTCCATTTCTAGGTACTGGACTTTGTTTTTTAGATTTCACATATAAATAAGATTATGCAGTAATATTCTTTCTATGTCTGGATTATTTCACTTAACGTCCTCCAGTTTCATCTATATTATCAGAAATGGCAGAATCTCCTTTTTAAAAAAAAAAGCTGAGTAATATTCTACTATGTATACAGTTGGCCCTTGGGTTGACACAGGGGTTACGAATGCTACCCACACAGTCAAAAATCCGTGTATAACTTTTGAATTCCCAAAAACTTAACTACTAATGGCCTATTGTTGACCAGAAGCCTTACTGATAACATAAACTGTTGATTAGCACATATTTTGTATGTTATATGTATTATATATTGTGTTCTTACAACAAAGTAAACTACCAAGGAAAATGTTATTAAGAAAATACACTTACTGTTCATTAAGTGGAAGTGGATCATCATAAAGGCCTTCATCCTCATTGTCTTCACATTTAATAGGCTGAGAAGAAGGTGGAAAAGGAAGGGTTGATTTTGTCTCAGGGGTGGCAGAGGAGGAAGAAAATTCAAGTATAACTAGACCCACACATTTAAAATTGCTGGTGTTCAAGGGTCAACCGTGTATCTTCTGTCTTTTGGCTTTGGGTTGCTGTTGACAAAGATATAAATTTTAGGATTACAAGTAGATTATACAAATTGTGTTAAATTAGGTTAGCTTAGCCTGAACTTGTGATACATTTAGAAAAAGTTTGAATGAAATGTTAAAAAGCTGTCTTATAGACAGTAGGACAATAATAGCTGGGGTCAAAATCATTATCTTAAGATGGCTGTAATTGGGCATCTTATTCAGTTTCTGCTAGAAATATTAGAGAATGTATGAGTTGGAATTATTTCATATACCTGTTAATTTTAATTGTTTACTCAAGTAAAGTCCTTTTGATTTGATGTTTGGTCATTTCATAAATGTGCTGACCTAAACTTGTGATCCCTAGGACGAAATGCAGCAATTTAGCATGATATTCTTTATTCTTTTAGAAAGCTCTGAGATATTGAAGCATCTTTGTAGAAATTATTTCCTTTTTTTGTTTGTTTGTTTTTGTTTTGAGGCAAAGTCTTGCTCTGTTGTCTGGGCTAGAGTATAGTGGTATCATCGGAACTCACTGTAACCTCAAACTCCCTGGGCTCAAGCAATCCTCCTGGCTTTATTTAGCCTTCTGAATAGCTAGGACTACAGGTGCACACCTCCATGCCTAGCTAATTCTGTTTTTCTTCTTTTTTTTGGTAGAGACAGGATTTTGCTGTGTTGTTGAGGCTGGTCTAGAACTCCTGGCCTCAAGCAGTTCTCCTGTGGCAGACTCCCAAAGCGCTAGGATCACAGGTGTGACCCACTGCACCTGGCCTGCATTTATTTATTTCCTTAAAACAAATAGCTTGGTGAAGTTGGACTAGCAGCAGGACTCTAAATACTAAATATATTTGCCGCTTTGTTGTTTGATGTTCAGCCCTTTATAAAAGAAAAATAATAACCAAAGTAGAAATAAGGCTGTCACTCATCATACTTTTTTTGAACATTGTTTTTTAAAATTGTGAAGTATAAATTAAAAGTTTTGATTAGATTGTAAGTTTCAGAGATTTATCTTGGTTATTGTGTTTTGAAGTTAAAAAGGGGTAAAACATTTTCTAAGGACCATTAGTTCAATAAAATTTTATTCTCTGCCTAAGGGCAAGATCAAAATTCAGGTCATGGATTTTCTCTCATCCGAAATTAGAGCCTTTTTCATTTGCGATATAAATAAATTAGCCTTTTGATGCTGTGATTTTATTCATACAGGTATGTATGATATATATATCTTTCTGTGCAGTTATTTCTTTAGATTTTGTTTGGCCATCTATTTTAGTATTTCCCTAGAGGAGTGTTTGTTTTACTTACTTTCATATGGATTTCTACATCAACAGGGACAGAAATACTAGTTGCTTCAAGCTTTCTTTGGGAGTCATATCTTACTTGCTCTGTTGAGTGTCAGTTCTACATTCCCTTGGATCAGGCAAAAGCAGTTCATGGCACAAGTGCCAGAAATAGCTTGCAAATCACTTTGTAATGGTATGCAAACCAAATCTTTGTCCTTTTCTTAATGCTTGTAAGGGCTACTGTCTACTGAGAATTAACATCTGGCTTATCAAACTAGTGTCTGATCTCAGATGGAAAATTCCAGCTTCCTTCTCCATCCCATAGAATGAAGGTGTGGTCTTTGCAGACTACTCTTTAAGGTCTGCCAGCCCCCTACCCTAGAAATTGGTAGATCAGTTATGTCTTGATAAATACTCCTAATTCATGTGAGGGACTGAGAGAGATTAGTTGCTTCTGATTTCTTCTGTTAGAAGAAAAATAAGGGAAGATTGGCTTTTATATATATTAGAGTGATGGGAATGGAAAATAGGGATGGATGAGAGAGACGTTTTACTCCTGGGAAAAACCATCAGGACTTTGGCAATGACTAGATACAGGGAATGAAGGGGAACGTTGAGTCAGAAATAACTATGTAAGGTGTCGAGCCAGCATAGGTGGTGATTGGAAGTGACACTGTGGTTCGAGGAATGAGCTGATTTGGGCCCTGGCCGAAGAGAGTATGTAGAAGAAGGTCAGGCTGTCACGGTATGAGTCTCATAGGACTGTGTATGGAGAGAGGTTTTAAATCGAACACCAGGGTTCGGAGTGACCTCTTGAGGGCAGAAACCCTCAAGTTGTCCCTTATTCAGCTTCAACAGAGTCTGGGACATTTCCTACTGTCAATTGAACGAAAATAGTGGCTACCTCTTTGTAACTCACTGTTTCTCATCTAGGGGTGATTATGCCCTGCCAAGGGACACTTGGCAATGTCTCAAGACTTTTTTGGGTCATCACAACTGTGGGGATGCTACTGGTATTAAGTGGATAGAGACCTGGGGTGCTGGTAAACATTCTGTAATATATAACACCACCCCTCTCCAAATAATTATCTGGACCCAAATGTCAGTGGTGCCAAGATTGAGAAACACTATTCTAACCAAAGGCAAGAAAGTTAACTCTGGCCTTGGTTTCTTCACTTGTAAAGAGGTGATGTCTCTACCTCAGGTTTGTTAGGATTAGATAGGGCAGGGTATGTACAAGTGCCTGGCATGAATGAGAGCTCATCAGCAAATGCTGATTTCCCTTACCTTAGCTAATGAACAGATTTACGGAAATTTACTTTTGGTCACTAATGTTTTAATTTCTAATTTCAGGGTTTCACATTTTTCTGAGAAAGGAGTGGAATGCCTAGGACCTGTAGTAACTTTTATAATCTTAATGCTTTCCTCATAGTTTTATCAAATTACGATTTTGATTCTACTTTGGTTTAGCCTTGTAGTATTTCATGATTTACTGTTTATTTACCAGCAGGCAAAACTGTTGAAAGCTTGATTAAAAGTTTTAGCTACTAATCAATGAAATTAAACCCTTAGTTTTACTTTTTAGGCCTGTAAATACATTTTAAGTATTATCTATCTATTGCTCTCAGAACTTTTATAATTTGAAAGCAATTTTACTGTTCTTTGAAATCGAGACTGAAGTGTTCTGAATTATTTTTAGAAAATGCCAGACCTGTGTCTGTAATGCCCTTTTCCTTTTTATCCATTTACAGAATTCCATATAAACACCTCCCTATCAGTGTTAAATGTCTACTAGCATGTACGTAGTTGTGTGGCATTCCCATTTTTAGGTAGACACTGTAAATTCTTTGCTGCTAATCTCTTTCCCTTTTACATAAAAAGTGTAGTTTTTACCTTAATTTTCCCATCAATAGGATGAAGTTAATATAATTAAAGGTGTTTGAATTTACTAAACTGTTTATTAGACTCTTCCTAATCTATCTTTTATTAGTTGCAGGTGGAATTTAGAAATAATCTTGTGCCTCTTTTTCTTCTTTTCCTTTTCTGGAGTTTTTAGAGACAAGGTCTTGCTCTGTCACCCAGGCTAGAGTGGAGTGGTGCAATCATATCTTGCTGTAATCTCAAAACTCCTGGGCTCAAGTAATATTCTTGAGTAGCTAGGACAGGTGCGCACAACCACATCCAGCTCATTGTTTTTATTTTTGTAGAAATGGGGTCTTGCTGTGTTTCACAGGCTGGTTTATTAAATAGTTGGTGTAAAACATTAGCTTTTGAGGGAGACCACTTAAAATGGAAAATAAATAGTAGAGTACATTTTGTGGCAGCAAAGAAATTCTTACCCTAAACCAATGTAATTTAGCCTTGGTAGCTTTTGATGATAATAAATTGTATCTGACTGTAAACTGCTTTTAAAGGCTTACTTGGCTCCCCTTTGTACTTGTAGCCATTTAGGTCAGTAAGCACAGGGTGTGCAGGATTCCATGTTAATGTCTTTGGTTTCATAAGGGTTTGGTTTGCCATAGCCTGTAAAATAAGCTCACCAATTAACTGCTTTATGAAATGAATGTCATTGGTTGTACACAGATACTAGAAGGTATGAAGGAATCTACCATTTGTTACTACAGTTGAGTACTGGGCTAGTAGCATAGATTCCAGGGAAAGTGATATCTCTCACAAAGGACCACCGTCTTTCTTTTTTTCCCCCCTGCAATATTACTAGTTTACTCATGATTATGAGTAAATTATGCATATGTCTTGTGACTGGCGAAGTTAATGTGATCACTTGGCTAGGGTGGTGTCTGCCTGATTTTCCCATTTTAAAGTTACTTTTTTTCCCTTTGTTATTAATAATGTTAATTTTACCTTTGTAGTATGATAATAAGTAATAACTCCTTTGTAATGTATTCATTTCTTTCTTGAGGAGATACTGCAAATAATCATGTGTCTCATACTTTTCATGGGCCAGTTTTTGCATCTATAAATGCTTCTTGAGGGTAGCAGTTACTGGTGTGGTGTTAGCTTACTGGTGATTTTCTATTTCTTTCATTCTTACTATATTAATTGGAATTCTATTAAGGAAGTACTGTCCCTTTTCCTTGATTTATGAATTATTCAGTTATTTATTTACGTTGATCATGGATATTTACTTTATGGGTTAAAATCTAATGATATTTTGTTGCTCAGATCATTCCAGTTTTGGTTATTGAGAGCATTTTGAAATTTGCTCCTGTGTCCTTTCTGCAATGCTCTCTTGTTTTGTGAGTACTAATTTCTTGCTACCACAAGATGTTCTAGGTGCATCTTGTAGTTTTCCTGCTTGGCATGGAATCAACCATTTTTTTTTTAAGAAGCTGGTTCATTTTATTGGAGAATGGTATCTAGAAACTGAGATCTGAGTGCCAACTGTGCTCCATGCTACTGTAGTGTCATTGCTTCTAGGTCCTCTCAGTAGGTAGAGCTAGCAGTATGATATTATAGTAACATGCATGCACATATTTTTGTTTCCATATGTATCCATCTGTGTATATAAATTAAAAACTGTGAATGCATACTGATGCTTCCCGTTCCAGTCTCCCACCACAGGATCCATTTTAGTCTTTTCTCTATTCAAGCCTTTTCCGTTTCCTTGTTACTTTCTTCTCCAAAGGTGAGAAACCTGGTTGCCGTCTGCAATATAGGGACTGACTTGTTCAATCCTACCACACACACATGAAAGTAGCTTCACAATTACTAACCCATTCCCCTGTGAGAAACACGTATTATTTATATTTCCTTTAAAAAAATTTTAATAGATTTAGGGTGTCCAAGTTGAATTCCATTACATGTATATATTGTATAGTGGTGAAATCTGGACTTTTGGTGTATCCATCAACTGAATAGTGGAGAAACACATTTTTAAACTAGAGTACAATATTTGTTTTTAGCTTTATAGTACACAGGCAAATTCTGTTTTCTAAAGTTTTTTGGCTTGGTTCTTTTCTACCTACTTCTCTATAGTTATGTTATTCATTTGTAATAAAATTAGGTTCATTTGTTACTGTTTGTGTGCTATTTTAGGTTCCGCCCACATCCTGTTTGATTTTGATTATTTCTTTAATCTTTTTGAAGTAATTGGTGACCATATCACTCCTCCATTTATCTGGAATGAAGATCTGTTCTTAAAAGGAATAGATTTGCTTAAAGTTAGGTATGGCTGTAATTGCTTTGCCTGATAGCAGTTAAGTTGAAAGGAGCTGTGCTATGGCAGTCATTTTCTTGGGCTTGCTTACCTGGTTCCTTAGTTACAGCTCTCATTTCTACGTCTTCTACACTTGGGAATTTGTGTTGAAATCAGCCCCCTGACTAAATCTCATTTGTTTTGGATGCGTAGTTTTAGACCCAGCGTCACCTGTAGGCTGAATACTAATTCTCTTATTCTTGTGATAACTCATGAATTAAATTATTTTATAGACCTTGTTTTTTACTGTTTTTTTTAGATACAATTCACTTACCATAAAATTCACCATTTTAAAGTGTACAGTTCATCAGTTTTATGTATATTCACAAAGTTGTGTATTGATCTAATTTCAGAACATTTTTGTTAATTCAAAAAGAAATCCTTTACCCATTAGCAGTCACTTCCCATTCTCCCCTGTCCCCAGCCTCTGAAAACCACTAATCCATTTGCTGTTCTGGGCATTTCGTATCAGTGGAATCATACAATATTTGACCTTTTGTGTCTTGCTTCTTTCACTTTACCATAATATTTTCAAGGCTCATCCATAATTATAGCATGTGTTAGTATTACTTCATTTCTTTTATGGCAGAATAATATTCCATTGCATAAATATACCGTATTTTGTTTATCCACTTCTCAGTTGATAGACACTTGAGTTGTGTCTACTTTTTTGGCAATTATAAATAATATTAATACTACTGTGAACATTCATGTACAGGTTTTTTGTGTGAACATGTTTTCAGTTCTTTTGGGTGTATACTTAGAAGTACTCATATGGTAATTCTAAGTTTAATTTATTAATTGCTATAGTGGTTGTGTCACTTTTCATCCCCACCAGTAATGTGTGAAGATTCCAGTTAATTTTTCCACATTCTCTCTGACACTTTTCTGTTTTTTTCTTTTTTAAAAATTGCCATCCTAGGGGGTATGAAGTGGTTTCACATTGTAGTTTTGATTTGCATTTGCCAGATGACTAATAATGTCAAGCATGTTTTCGTGTGCTTATATGTATGTCTTTGAAGAAATGTCAAATCCTTTGACCATTTAGTAATTTGTTACCTGCTTTTTTATTGTTGAGTTGTAAGAGTCCGAGGCACCACACATACACACACACACACACATTTTGTTTTTGAGACACAGTCTCTGTTGCCCTGGGTAAAGTGTAGTGGGGTCATCGTAGTTCACTACAAATTCAAATTCCTGGGCTCAAGCAATTCTCTTGCCTGAGCCTCCCAAGTAGCTGGGACTACAGGAGTGTGCCACATGCGCAGCTAATTTTTTCTATTTTTGGTAGACATAGAGTCTTTGTTTTTGCTCAGGCTGGTCTAGAACTCGTGACCTCAAGGGATCCTCCCACTTTGGCCTCTCAGAGTGCTAGGATTACAGGTGTGAGCCACCACGCCCGGCCTGTTCTTAGATCTTAAATCTAGTCTCACCATACTAAAATTAGTCCTCTGAACTTGATTTACTTTGAAATTTTTGGATTATCTGATTAATTGAAATGTAGTGTAATAATTAAGAGGGCTTTTAGAGTTAAACATTGGTTCAGTTCCTTGTTATACCACTCACTAGTTTTGTTAGTTTCTTTTTATCTTGGGAAAATTAACTTCTTTAATCTTTAATTTCCTCGTATGTAAAATAGGAAAAATAATGCCCCCTTTAAAGGGTTTTCTGAGGGTTATATGAAGTAATAGAAATAAAGCACTCGGCATCAGCACTGGCACTCAGCAGCTTAAATTGTAAACCTGCTCTCTATCTCCTCTTCCTTCTCTAACTGTTACTAGAACTCTTCTACCTGTAACACTTCCTCCAGCTGCTACTGTGGTAATAACTATAAACTACTGGTATGCTAAATAGGAGTTTTAGGCTTTTTTTTAAACTCAAAGCTTCAAAATAATATAAATACCACATTTCTTGCATATCATGCATAGTTCATCCTTTTAAATGAAAGTGCCCTGTGAAAGTTTCGTAGCTAGACATATTTGTTCTTTAGAGTTTAAGGCTAAAGCCATAAAGTTTTTTTTTTTTTTGAGACAGTCTCACTCTGTTGCCTGGGCTGTAGAGTGCCATGGCATCAGCCTAGCTCACAGCAACTTCAACCTCCTGGGCTCAAGCGATCCTTCTGCCGCAGCCTCCCAAGTAGCTGGGACTACAGGCATGCGCCACCATGCCCGGCTAATTTTTTCTATATATTTTTAGTTGGCCAATTAATTTCTTTCTATTTATAGTAGAGACGAGGTCTCGCTGTTGCTCAGGCGGTTTCGAACTCCTGACCTTGAGCGATCCACCCGCCTCAGCCTCCCAGAGTGCTAGGATTACAGGCGTGAGCCACCGTGCCCGGCCAAAGCCATAAAGTTTTATAAGCAAAAATTCATTCAAATTACTGAATTACTTTTGGCCATTTTGTGTCAATAGTACCATTTGGGGTGTCTTTGATTTATAGATTAATAAAAAGATTAGAGGTTGAAGCAAGAAATTAAAAACATAGATGTGAATTACTGATCAAGTGATGTAAACTGTATGTTATATAAGTAGTTGTTTAAGAATGAGTAACTTGCTAGACTAAGATTTTGATTGCCCTTCTCTTTTACCTTCCCCAGAGCATACTTTTTGAGTGTGAGAATATGAGGAACATGAATTTCAATAGAAAGAAGCCCAATTACTCATGAACAAGTATGAGAACTATCCATATATTTTGCATTTGTTATAATGCAGAGCAAATAGAGCATTTAGCATTTAAGTGAAAGCAGTTGGATCACTGAATCTTCTTTGACTCTTACTTTGGATGACAGATGGCCCCTCCACCCAAGCCACCTCATGGTATAGACCAGGAAAGAAAAGGTTTAAATACGAACTTACCGAGATTAATTCATTCTTAATTTTAGGGATAAACAGTTTTTGTTTAGGGACATAGTGTTAGTTGAAATAGTTAAAGTTTAATTGGTTAGCTTAGTTTTTCATTTATCCTTTTGTTTAACAGTCACTGAGTACCAACTATGTGCCAGGCATGGTCAGTGCTGGTTTGTGTGACCTGAAATTCTTATAGCTATTGAATTTACAGTGTAGTCCAGGGAAGAAGGCATGTTTGGAAGAGCTGTGATAGCTAAATGGGGGACTAAGGGGTAGAGAAATTGGTTCAGGGTTGCTGAGAGACATCACAGTAAAGCTCATAGAGGCAACGAGGCCTGAAAGCTTGGTAAGGGACAGGATGTGCAGGCTGAACTTGGTCCTTCTCTCCGGCATGAATGTACTGTAGGCATTTCAGGCATGGGGACTAGGTGGTAGATCTCCCCCACATAGGTCACTTAGAGTAGCGTGGTTTTGGACTTTATATTTAGCCATTTATTTTTAGCCTGAGGCATTCAGAGTCAATCTAAATCCGGTTGTCACTAAATAAGTTATATATGTTAATAATGACGGATTAGCTCTCCTTTTCAGTGAAGGGCAGCATTATTAGGACATGTAGAGCAAAATTTGTGACAGAGTCAAATATTAATATTTAAGTATTGCTAGTAGTATTCTTATGGTTTTCTATTAGGTAACATTCCTTTTAGAGCTACTGATGGAGTACGAGTGTTTAAAATGAGATAGGAACTATGATTTCTTTCTTTGGGGGATGGACTTACAATATGATTGTTTAGTAGAATTAAAGCTTAAATTTATATATATATTTTTTCTTTTTGCCTTTCAAAACCATTGTGTATTACTGCAGTGTGAGTTTCTTTTGCCTTGGGAGGAAAACAGCTTGTATCAGTGCAGGCAGAATTCAGTTGCCTAATGAGTGAAGTGGAGGATTGTCTGAATCTCTAATGTCTTAGATTTCCCTGTAACTTGACTCTTCCCTTCAGTTCTCTTTATCTCTGTATTGTCCAAAAACCACAAAAGTGGTGTTTTCTTGCCTGCCTTTCTTACTCATTTTGGGGTTGGGTTTTTCTTATTGGCTTTTGTTAGTCAGTTTGTACTGACTGAATTAATTTCCCTGATTGTGTCCTTGAAGCAGCTAAGGTCATTGGTTAGCAGAAACAAGTCCAGGCAGTTCCTGACTTATGATGATAATTTGACTTAATGATGGTACAAAAGCGATACGCGTTTAGTAGAAACCGTAGTTAGAATACCCATACAAATATTTTGCTTTTCACTTTCAGTACAGTATTCAATGAGTTACAGGAGATATTCAATACTTTATTATAAAATAGGCTTTGTGTTAGATGATTTTGCCCAACTGTAGGCTAATGTAAGTAAGTGTTCTGAGCACATTTAAGGTAGTCTAGGTTAAGCTATGATGTTTAGTAGGTTAGGTATATTAAATGTATATTTGACTCACAGTATTTTCAACTTATAATGGATTTATTGGGACATTACCCCATCATAAGTCAAGGAGCATCTGTATTCAGTAGTGTTTTCTACAAAAATAAACTTTATTGAGTAAAGGGTATTTTTTTTTTAAACGGCAGATTAATAATGTGAATGCTTATGGATTTGTTTGCTCGTTTTATGTAAGTAAGGCTTTAGTTTTAGTTGGATTACAGATGGTTTACAATTGTATTTAACAGACAACAGTTGGGAATAAATGCCAGAGTCTATTTCTGAATCTTGCTTAAAGGGTACTATGTGCTAAAACCTAAGCTGTAACACTTGTGGTTTTATTTTAAATTTTAATTTAATTTTAGTTTTCTGAGACAACGTCTCATGTTCTTTTGCCTGGGCTAGAGTACAGTGGTGTCATCATAGCTCACTGCAACCTCAAACCCTTGGGCTCAAGTGATCCTCCTGCCTCACCCCCCTAATTATCTGGGACAACAGGCATGCACCACCACACCTGGCTAATTTTTTTGTTTTTTTGTAGAGACAGGATCTTACTGTGTTGCTCAGAGCTGGCCTCAAGCGATCCTTCTGCCTCGGCCTCCCAAAGTGCTGGGATTACAGGTGTGAGCTACCGCGCCTGGTCTTACTTCGACATTTAAGAGAACTGCTGAAATTTGGGATCAAATAGATGAAAATTGTTTTCACTTGTAAAAATACTTGTTTGAAAAGTATTTTACTGTGGTAAGAACATTTCGCATGAGATCTATTCTTTAAGAAAATTTTAAACTGTATATTGTTGACTACAGGTACAATGTTGTACAGTAGCTTTCTAGAGCTTGTTCATCTTGCTTGATTGAAACTTAATGCCCGTTGATTAGTAACACCCTATTCCTTCTCCCCCTCGCCCCCAGCCTCTGGTATATTTGTCCTTTTGTGCTAGCTTGTTTCACTTAGCATGATGTCCTCAAGGTGTGTGTCATCTATGTTGTGATATTTTGCAAAATTTTCTTTTTTTTTTTAAAGGCTGAATAGTATCTCATTGTATGTATTTTTTTAATCCATTCACCTGTTGATAGACATTTAGGTTGTTTCCACATCTATCACTATCACTTTATGAATAGTGTTGCAGTGAACATCAGAGTGTTAATATCTCCTTGAGATTCTGATTTCAATTCTTTTGAATAAATAACCCAAAGTGGGATTGCTGGAATATATGGTATATCTGTTTTTAATTTTTTGAGGAACCTCCATACTTTTTTCCATAGGGGCTGCACTGTTATGCAGTTCTTTCCAAGACACATTGTTAAGTGAAAAAGAAAGTCTTTGTAGGTTATGTTACCTTAAGTCAAAGAAGGGTAAATAAGAAAATACACATATATCTGCTCATTTGTGTAAAAGGAAACCCAGGAAGGATAAACTAGAAACTGAGATTGGTTACATAAAGAGGTTGGTGCAGAGAAATTGAAAGGATGGAAAGGACCTGAAGCTTCTCTGATTTTTACCTGATTTGAATAGTTTTGACTATTAGAATTAAGGTAATGTTTCATAAGAGCTATAAACAAACATCAAACTAAAAACAAAAAGAGCTATACACAAATACTGTATTCTGGTTAGAATTTTTCCGCAGAGGTATGGTTAGAAGTCTGAAACTACTTTGTATTCTAGTGTAGATCAAATAAGTGAATGTAATGGTGATAGTGAAAATCAGGTTTTTTTTTACTGTTAGAAAAGGGAGTTACAAATAAGAAAAAAAGGAAAAGGCTGGAATGAACACCTGAGTAGTTAGATTGGAATTGGCAGGTTTGGTATGAACTCATGGTTTTTCACATATATCCAGATAGGTTTAAAAATAAATGTAGATATGTGTGTACATGTATATATTAATATATTCCTTAACTCTATTTTGAAGGCCTAGAAGCCATAACAGTTCTGAATACTATTTGTCAGTAAAAGGAACCAAGCCTCCTTGGAGAAATGGTTAATTCCAGTGGTTGGGCAGGGAAAATATGATAAAAAGACAGTCTTAGAACATCTTCTTGTGCCAGAAAATAAGGAAGTGCTAAAAAATTAATGAGCAAATGTCAAAAGGACATAGGAGCCAGCCTATTCAAGACTCTGCATAGGCCACAACTAGAACAATTTGAGCAACAAAAATGATAGTAATGAATTATAACCCATAGAGTGAAGCAGGAAATCTGTGATATAAAAAGTGTGTGTGTGTCTATGTGTGTGTCCACACAAATAAATGGGGAATTAAGGAATCCTTACAGCAGGATTCCACTTAATAAATGAAGACAGAAAGATGGGATCAGAAAAGTCACTGTTTGGTAACCACCATTGGTAATAATTGTGCCAGGCAAGAGTTATGTAGTGAGCAAAAGTATGATAAAGTAGAGGATATTTTACATAATCTCAAAGTATCTCCCCACAAAATATTTATTACTTACAAAGTGAAAAACAGTAACTTGATAATAGGAAAATCTCACAGGCACTACTTTAGTCAAATGACCAAAATTAACATTGCTGTTAGTGGGACAAACAATGTTGTATTAGTCTGCTGCCATGTCAGAATACTGAAGCCTGGGTGGCTTAAATGGAAACTTATTTTCTCACAGTTGTGGAGGCAGGAATTCCAAAATCAAAATGCTCACAGGGTTACTTTCTGGTGAAACATCTCTCATCCCGGAGAGTATGCCTTTCTTGCTGTGTCATCATATGACATTTTCTCACATGACCTTTCCTCTGTGTGTTCATACTTTTGGTGTCTTTTCCTTTTCTTATGAAGACACCAGTCCTATTGGATTAGGAACCCACCTATATGACTTTAACCTTAATTACTTCCTTAAATGTCCTATCTCCAAATAAATATAGTCCCATTGGAGGTTAGGGTTTCAGCATATTTTAGGGGGCTTTGGGTGGGGAGCAGTTCAGTCCGTAACAGACGTCATAATGCCATCTCCATATGATGTATTGGGAAGGATACAACATTACTTTGTGGTGTTCTCCCTCTCCTCAAAATGCCTCACTTGAATCTAATGAGGAAAATCAGAAAAACCCTAATTGTACTTTGTTAAATAGGGATATTCTACAAAATAACCTGCTTGTCCTCTTCAAAAGTGTGAAGGTCATGAGAGACAAAAAGACTGAAGAACTGTTTTAGATTTAAGGAAGCAAGAGACACAACAAGTACAATTAAATGTGATCCTGAATTAATTTTTAAAAAGAGTTTATTTGTTTAAATCAGGGTCCAAAAAAATCCCCCACACTGTAATTGGTTGACATCGCTCTTAAATATCTCTTAATCTAAAGGTGTTCCTCTTTTCTTAATGTTTATTTGTTGACAAAATCAGGTTGATTGTGCTGTAGAATTCCCCACAGCCTGGATTTTGCCAAATGCAGTTTTTAAAAATTGTTTAATATGCTCCTCTATCCCCTGTGCTTCCTATAAATTTGTAGATAGGTCTAGGGCACTGGCTGAAGATTATCACTTGGAAGATTTAAAAAGAAGACCTATCCCTGGGACCCACTTACCTTGAGATCCCCCATTCCTGTGGATTCTGATTTAATTGGTCTGGATTTCTGACTGTATAAATTTTTAAAAATCTCCCCTGGTGATTTTTAATGTGCAGCCAGGGATGTGAGCCATAGCTTTAGACCTAGTTACACTGGTCTGGGGGCTTGATCTGATTCAGTGTTAAGGTTTTTTTGGAAAGAATACCTCATAACACTTGAATTCTTAGTGAGCACCTCACCCCCAGCTGATTCTGAAACCCACCAAAGTTTGAGAATCACCACGTTCCATCTTGCCATTTAGATAGATGATAAGGCTGAATTTTTGTGTTATTGACGTTGGTAGATTACAATCAATAGAAAAACTAGCAATTTGCAAATTGTAGGAGGTAAAATGGATGTTTCAGAATATTTTGTTCTGTGTGGTCCTAGATAGGTTACTTCAACTTGGACTCTTCACTTTGTATTTAAAGTGGAATTAAACCTACTTCTTGAGTAACGCAGTATTTCATAAGAACATATTTACAGTGCCTTTACCTTCCCTTGCCAACATTTCTTCATTAGTGGGGCTGAACAGTGATTCCAAGCTGATGAGACCTGACTACTCTGAGACACTTGCCAATCTCTTCTGCTCCTTGCCAGCAGTTTTATCTTTGAAGAGCTTCATCAGGGACAGGTTGACTTTTCCTGCTTGCATGATTGCCATGCTGCCAGTAAAATACAGTGTCTTATGATTGGAAATCTTAATCTCAGCACTTTCAGAGGTGAAATATGTGGACTTACCTGGGCCTTGTAGAAGATAGGTTTAATTCATAGATGATCAGATACATTTCTTTTTCTGACTAATTCTGTCATCTTTTTGTACTTTCAGTGAAAAATCACTTCAAAGGCACAAGTATGCCTCAGGACAACAGTGCTCTTCTGTTGCTGTGTAATTGTCCATTAAGATAGAAAATCCTAGTATTTTTTTTCCTAATCGTAGTTTTGATGCTAGATGTTATTAAGAACTTTGCAGAGTATACCAAGATGACAAAAACCAGGTCACACCTTTGTGAAGGTCTGTTGTGGGGGTGAGGCAGATGCATAGATGTTATGCCATTAGTGTTACCTTAGGGCAAGGGAAGCAGTGTTTGAGTATCTCTCATACACTAGAGAGTGTGATACACGTTTTTATAAACGTTATTTCTTTTAGTTCTTGTTGAAATTAAAATAGGTGTTATTGCAATTTTCCACTGAGGAAAAAGATCAAGAGAAGTTGAGAAACTTGTTCCCAGTCACACAGCTGGCAAAACACAGAATTGGGATTATAAATTGGAATCTAGTAAAGTTTGACCTTGACTATAGTAGTGATTCTCAAAGTGTCGTCTTCGGACCAGCAGCATCAGTATCACCTAAGAACTTGTTAGAAATGCATATTCTGGAACCTATCATAGACCTGCTGATTCAGAAACTCTTAGGATGGGGCCTAATAACCTGTCTTTTAAAAAGCCCTCCATGTGATTTTAATCCTTACTGGTAAGTTTTGAGAGTCACTGTACTGGAGAGTTTCAGTTTTTCTTTCTTCTTAAAGTGATAAAACCCTTGTTTAAATGCTAGCTTTTTGTTGAAGCCTAAACATATAATACATAAATGAAAAGCTTTTGTATTTGAAGTTGGGGTGAGGCCTGGGGCCTTGTCCTGTCTTCTCAGCTCTGAAGATGATGTTTGGTTTGATACCTGCTGCATTATACTATTATCCCACCCAGGTGAGCATGGTTTAATGTGGATATAAGTGGACTTACATAGCGTTACAGAAAAATACTGGCTCTCTTGTTCTCAACCAGAGAATCAGTACAGAAACCTGGAGTCATTTGGATATCTCTTGGACAGAAATTCACTATTTCTTATGGTAGTGTCATGGGCCGTTTTACAAATATGGCTTGCACATAGGTGCCAAAAAAGTGTGAATCTTACCTGGATTGTGTTTTATGCATGTAAGCTCTGTTTGAGGAATTACAACCACATCTAGGTGGAATTATTTAGTGTCATTAACTTTTGGCTTTAATCAACAAATAATTGCTTCTTAAATTGAGTAGGTCTGTTTGACATCTGTAAGTCACTGTGAACCTGCAGTTCTTGGTTTGGAACTGCTGTCTCAGTATTGTCTGTTGGAAATGCTGTCACTTGTTTTTTGTTTTGTTTTTTCTTAGGCTCATATATGCTTTTCTCACATTTGTATAATGGAATTGTATGGTTTGATCTAAAGAGTTCCTAAGGTAACCCTGCCTTCCTATGCCATAACTGTTAATTAAACAACTGTGTAGAAATGCCTGGTTCTTTCAAGTTAAATACTTAACATACTGGATTTTCTTGGGCATTAATGTGTCTTTCTAATTCCTTACAAATAAATCTTGGAAAAATTTTGTTGCCAAGAATTAACCTGAAAAACTTTTAATAACCTCTACTTAATAATCCTGAACTTTGCAGAGATGAAGACTTTTCAGTTTTTCCCCGTGGCTTGACTTGGACTACTTTTGCTAACTTGCTTCTTAAAATCAGATTTCTATCTGAATGAAATTACTATTTTTTTCAAAAAAAAAAAAAGCTAAATTTTCCCCAGGAATATTTTTATAAACCTATGGCGGCAGCTCAGCTCATTTTAGAAGGCATTTACCTTTTAAAAGTGAAATATTCTAATGCTTGAGTTTGATCTAACTTAGCATTTTAGCCCTGTCCTCTAGCTCTGCAATTATCAACTTTTGCTATGCATTAGACTTGCCTTGGGGAGCTTTTAAGAATAGATGTTTTGGCTCTAACCCAGACCTAATGATTTTTTTTATTTTTTTACTTGATGATATTACAGGGCTATAAATGTTTAGGTTACATATATTGCGTTTGCCCCGCTTGAGTCAGAGCTTCAAGCATGTCCATCCCCCAGACAGTGTGCACCGCACCCGTTAGGTGTGTATATGCCTGTTCCCTCCTCCCCTCTCCCATCTCACTGACGCCTGATGAATGTTACTACTATATGTGCACTTAAGTGTTGATCAGTTAATACCAATTTGATGGTGAGTACATGTGGTGCTTATTTTTCTATTCTTGTGATACTTCACTTAGTAGAATGGACTCCAGCTCTATCCAGAGTAATACAAGAGGTGCTAGATCACCATTGTTCTTTGTGGCTAAGTAGAACTCCATGGTATACATATACCACATTTTATTAATCTACTCATGTATTTATTGGCACTTGGGTTGTTTCCACATCTTTGCAATTGTGAATTGTGCTGCTATAAACATTCTAGTGCAGAAGTCTTTTTTGTAGAATGGCATGTACACAGACTTAATGATTTATGCTCTCTGGTGATGGTGCCTTTACACTTGGATTAAAATAAAGAAAACAAGACTCCTGTCTTACAAGTCTGCTCTTGTTGCTTTAACAGAATACTGTGTGGCTTAAGACATTTATTTCTTGAAGTTCTGGAGGCTGGGGAGTCCAAAATCAAGGTGCTGCTGATTTGATTCTTGGTGCGGGTTCTGTTCTTGATTATGTCCTCACTTTGGGGTGGGGCTGGGAAGCAAGCTCACTGTTGTTTCCCTTTGTAAGGGCATTAATCTCCTGAGAGTGTCACCCTCATGACCTAATTACCTCCCAGAAATCCCATCTCCAAACACCATTCATTATGATGGAGGTTAGGGATTCAACATGAATTTTGGGAGACAAATCCAGTCCACAGCAACCCTCGTGTAATTATGATCTTTGTTAGGACTGGAAGCTGATGTATAATAGTGCTTATACTCAAAATATGAATGAATCATCTGGGAATCTTGGTAAAATGCATTTGCGTTCAGTAGGTCTCTGGGGCCTGATGCCTGTAGGACCTACATTTAACTGAATTATTTATTTATCCTAAAGATCAGGAAATTGCTGCAGTTTTTAAGTATGTGTGTTGACTTAAGTATGTGTGTATGACTCGGCTCTTATTCACTTGTGTGACTTATGGAAGTCAAATAGACCTACTCAATTTAAGAAGCAATTATTTGTTGATTAAAGCCAAAAAGTTAATGACACTAAATAATTCCACCTAGATGTGGTTGTAATTCCTGAAACAGAGCTTACATGCATAAAACACAATCTAAGTAGAATTTGTACTTTTTTGGCACATATGTGCAAGCCGTATTTGTGCAAGCCATATTCACTTGTGTGAATAAAAAGGGTAGAGACTATGGACTACCTGGTTGTGTGTGTATGGTCTGTTAGTAAATGCAAATGTTTATTGGTTGCATGAGTTAAGTAATTCAAAATGTAAGTCTAATAAATGCCATTATTTGAAACAAGTGTAAAGCAACTATGAAGAGATTAAGGCACATTTAAACTGAGGATGTTTTGGCCGGGCGCGGTGGCTCACGCCTGTAATCCTAGCACTCCGGGAGGCCGAGCGGGTGGATTGCTCAAGGTCAGGAGTTCAAAACCAGCCTGAGCAAGAGCAAGACCCCGTCTCTACTAATAATAGAAAGAAATTAATTGGCCAACTAAATATATATAGAAAAATTAGCTGGGCATGGTGGTGCATGCCTGTAGTCCCAGCTACTCGGGAGGCTGAGGCAGAAGGATGACTTCAGCCCAGGAGTTTGAGGTTGCTGTGAGCTAGGCTGACGCCACGGCACTCTAGCCCGGGCAATACAGTGAGACTGTGTCTCAAAAAAAAAAAAAATAAATAAATAAACTGAGGATGTTTTTAAGGGCAAGTAGGAGATAAGCAAATAATACCTATTGTGTTAAAGCTGGGAACATAGACAATGAACTTACATAACAACATATGAAAAACATAAAATCTTAAGATGGACCTTCAACTAAACTTGGTCTTATATTTTGTAATTCTCAAAATCAAGACATTACTAGAACAATCAAAGACTGTTTTTAAGATGAAAAAATGCTTCTCATTTAACCAGAAAAGAGTAAATGTTTGCATAATAGCATAATAATAATAATATGTAATAGTTGCCAAACTATTTTCCATAGCAGTTGCACCTTTTAACAGTCCCACCAGCGGTGTTGTGAGGGTTACACTTTCTCTGTATTCTCTCCAACACTTGTTAATGGTGTCTTTTTGGTTTTAGCTATCCGAGTAGGCATGAAGTGATATCTCATTTTATTTATATATTTATTTATTTATTTTTTTTAAAGAGAAAGATACGAAGCAGCTCATTGTAGTTTTGATTTGCATTTCCCTGATAGCTACTGATGAACATCTTCTCATGTGCTTATTGCTCATTTGTATGTTTTCTTTGCAGAAATGTGTATTCTATAATCTTTTGCTCATTTTCAAATTGGTTTATTCATCCTTTTATTATTGAATTAGATACAGGTCCTTTAGTAGATGTATGGATTACAAATATTTTCTCCCAGTCTATGGATTGTCTTTTCATTTTTTTGATGATGTCCTTTGCAGCACTTAAGTTTTTGATTTTGATGATGTCCAATCTATTTTCTTATTTGTTTTCTAGTGCTTTTGGTGTCATATCTAGGAAACCATAGTCAAAAAGATTTAAACCTGTGTTTTCTCCTATGAGTTTTAGAGTTTTGGCTCTCAAATCTAGGTCTTTAATCCATTCTGAGTTAATTTTTGTATATGGTATAAAGGAGGGATGTAACTTTATTCTTTTTATGTGAATGTTCAGTTGTCCCAGCACCGTTTGCTTTGAAGACTCTTCCAGTATTGATTACCATGGTGAAAAGCATTACTGTTTAACATGTAAGATAAGCCAGAAATCTGCTGTCACTCTCAATACATGTATCTCAGTTCATTATCATGTCCTGTCATTTTTACCTCTATTTCTAGCATTCCCACACCCTACCACTCTGGTACAAGCTTCATTTATCTCATTTAGACTTATGTAATGGTGTCCAAACTAGTATATTCTCATCACTCTTACCCTCTACTCCTTTTGTTTTCCAACTTGTGCCATTCACCTTTTTCCCCCCTTTAACCACTATTTAAGGTCTTCGATTTGCTCTTAGAATGAAGACAAAAATTTCATAATATGACCTACAGGGCTCTGCAGGATCCCCATCTATTTCTTTAGCCTATTTTTGCCTTGTATGTCCTCTTGCTTTCTTCAATCCAGACCCTTCTCAGTTGAACATTTTCGTATGCTTTTACCACAGCTACCAGTATGTCTGTATCCTACCCGTGTTACTCTGCCTTCCTACCTGTAACTGTGGATGAATTTTCCATTCCCTTATCTAAGGCTAGCCTTTCTAAGAATACACCGGATTTCATCTCTCATGTAATCAAGGGCATTGCTTTATTAATTGTCCCATCTCTCTTCTGCATTATCAGTTTTTCTTTTGTCAGATCATTCTAATGAACATAAATTCTGCTATTCCATCCTTCTTGAAAAAAGACAACTCTTTTTGAAAAAAATTATTCTATTTGGGAAAAGTGCTTCTTAGAAAAGGGCAGCTGGAAAATAGAGACTTCTGCAATAATTACTTGTTTTTACTTAAAGTGAAAGAATAGATGGGCTCCAAGAAATTAGAGCAGATGGACAAATCAGGAGCATCTCAGTTATTTTCAGGAGGTAGAGCAACAAAATGTAAAGCTAAATTTCTGATCAGGGAGCGCTTTTAACAACATAAGGATTGCCACCTTCCCCCTTTTAATGCAAAAGTGTTATTGCAGATTATTTATTCTAAAATAAACACCCTAGAGCATAGTTTTGAATAATGTTTGTTTACCTGTAAAGTTCGGGGTGGCATAAGGCACATACCTACAAAAACAAACGTAAAAACCTGACAACCAAACCTCTCAGATGAGGACAAAGGATTTTCAAAAAGTACCTGGACTAGAAAAACTAGGAGATCGTAAAACATTAGATACAACTGTATGTCCAAGCCCCAGTTTGTATTAATATGTGAGATAACCAGATTGTTTTAACCTCTATGGCTAACCTGCATTTCTATATTTATATAGATAAAGCTAGCACTGCTGTATATTAATAACTACCAATATACGGCTTTGTCTTTTAAGAGCTGTCTGCCATACTAGGCTGAAACCACTAAACCAGATTTTTCCACTAAGGCATCCATGCAAAGATGAGAAGCTTATCTTACACACTCACATTTCCACATGCTAAGTCTGTGAGCCCTTCAGAATAAAATTCCAACTCTGCATTTATTTTATTGCAACTATATCTTTTTGGTGTGTTTTTTCACTATTTTCCTATCACATGAAACACAGTAGACATCTCAACACAAATATTTGCACCTAGTTCTGGTTACCCAGTAGTATTACTTGTGTGCAATAAAATGAGACCAAAACCACTGAACAAAGGCACATGGTGGCGGGGGGGGGGGAGTTACACCATCTGAGTAGAAAATAGATATAAAAACACAGATGTGCACATTTCACCAGAAACCTCAAGGTGCTATCCCTTAAGTCTGCAGTAGAAGGCTACTTGCCTGATCAGATCTCTTCACCCATCACCCCAATTCTTAGACCGCAAAGCAGGGCCAATGCTTTTACTTTTGGACCTGGGTCCTCAAAATGAGTATGGAAAGTTCATAAACTCTACCCAGGAACTGTGAATCTGTTTGAAAACAGGTGATGCAACAAACCTACACTAACTGACAGTTAAATTAATGTTACAAGAAAACTGTCTTTAAGATTTATTTTTTAACTTTTTAAAACTGAGAAAACAGCATATTTCTTGGGGAAAGGTAAGGGATTGAGAAGACAGGCCCTGGGTAAAAATTATTGTGACTGCATGTGAAATCCATTGGGCCTGCCTAGGAGAGAAACAGGCACTGCCACATCACCACAGAGGACAGGTACTGTCGGAGGCTCCTCAGACCAGTTCACGTGCAAAGTTGCTATATATCCAAGTCATGAAAATCTTCCAGCTCATCATGAAACAAGTTTAGTCTTCGGAGACTGTCAAGTCATCCGACATTGCATAAGCAGCATCTCACTCAAAGACCTCTTCGTTTGTTGTCAAAAGAGTTGCTATTCTTTTTCCTCAGTGAGCTCCCAGAATTGCTTCCTTTTTTGAGTTGAGCCTGGTGCCTGCGTGATGATCCCACCTTTTGTCTGTGTGGTTCCTTTGTGCCACCATCAGGGTAAGCAGGCTTGTAAAAACAGTTCCCTCCAAATGGACAGCTTCCATGTTCTTCATCAGAATACCTACACATCTTGTTGATCTTTGTCTCCTTGTGTTTCTGAGTAAGTTTCTGCTGTCTTCTACTCCGCTCAGTACTCACTTGGAATGACAAAGTTAAATGTGGTCTGGCAGTCTCGGAAAGACTTTATGGTCTTGCACTCCAGTTGCTTGGTACTCCTCCACTTGTGAAGACACTTGAGACAGATGTGGTCACAGTTGGAGAGCATCTCAAAGCAGCCCTTTATACAGAGTTATCATCAAGCCCCTTCAGTATTTTAACCTCTATTAAACGAAATGATTTCATTTCCCACTCCTGAGATATTCAGCTCTTTTGGGCCTATGGAATGCTCCTGAAGGGTTTTATGTAAAATGTGTTCAAATGTAGACCCTACAGATAGGGTAGATATCCCCTGTAGATAGGGTCTATCTGCGTACCAACTAGCAAAGAATTACTTGAAAAATATTGTATGAGTAAGGCTCTCATACTGTATATTGAGTACTAGAGTTAGTGATTTCTAATATATTAATGATAGAAAAGTATATTTTGATAGAAAAGTTACTGTAAACTAACTTTATTCACTTTGATTAGTATTTTAGTTCTGTATTTACCTAGGTAAGCTAATTATACTATTGAGTATGTACACATAAATACTGAATAGTTTTTGGAAGAAAAATAGCTATACTTTGAGCTGTTATTACTGTAGGGTCACATGTTATATTAATGGGTTTAATCCTTAAAACAACTCTGTTTAGGCTCTCAATAGCCTCATTTTATATATGAAGAAACTGAGATTCAGGAATCTTAGAAATAAGATTTTATTGATCTTGTTTTCACTGTAGGCAGCATAAACATACTTGATCCTTCTTCATTTTACTTTGCAATCTTACAAGACAAAATAACCATGTCAACTGGTTTAGTTCTCATTATTTAAAGATTTAAGTCATTTTGCGGGGTGCAGTCTCCAATATTTAACTTAGAAACAGTTCAGTGAGGTCTTTTCCCTGCCCTAGTTTGTTTTGTAGATTTGAAATAAGGGCATTTCAATGGCTCTAAGACAGGCATATGACTTTTATGAAATTTTCAATATTTTCTCTAAGGCTTTACATTTCTTAATTATGTAAAAATGTTATGCTATAAGATAATTTCAAGTCTTTTATTGCGGGAAAGAAAGGCAATCTGTCTCCAATTTTCTGAAAATTTTTGGTCACTAATATCTTCTCATTAAAAATGGAAAAATGATACTGCTCTTTAAAGTATTTAAACATTCAGTAGTGCCTTTTGAATAAACGAGATTAGAAAAACATATATTGGTTCTAGAAACTGGGAGAATATTTTTGTTCTTCTCTAATTTACCATTTTTTGGAGTAAATGGAAAGATTATGCATACAAACCTCTATCATGATGCTATAATAGTAACAGAATTTTAAATTCTTCTATCTCATTTGTTGTCTTAAAGAAGTGTTGCTTCAGAAATTTTAGGGAAACATTTTATTCTAAAATGTTGATTATCTAAGGTTGAAAACATTTTACCTGAGAGCTTAAAACCTTGTATCTTGGCAGTAGGATGATCGTTTTAGTTTCAGTATTATTGTAATCAAAGTGGATGTGTGGTGTCTGAGGTGTTTTCTAAAGTTTTAGTGGGGAACTTTTGTCTCCCTTTATATTTACTCAAAGCCTTTTGTCTATAAAAAAATCTCAGTTTAGGGCCCAAGACAAGTCTGGATTGGGGATTTATTTCTAGACTTGTATTAGACACTTTTCTGTAAATATTTACTTACTAAGCTGCAACAAGTAGGTACCATAGTTACTGCCATTTCTGTGACTTAACTCAGCTTGTTCATAGCCCCTTCACTAACCTGTGCATCCTGTGCTTGTCTGGTCTCTTTTACTTCTTGTTTTTCTCCAAGTTTGGGAATAGCTCTTTAAGTCTGTATTGCTATACTGGTGCTTTGGAAAAGTAGCCAGTTGCTGACCAAGGAGAATGGTTAAAGTGGAGAAAGCTAAGCTGTGTCTTGTCTCTCGTGCTAAACATAATAACTTTAGAGGATTATGATTATTTGTAATCATCAGGATTTGCTAGACAGGACATCTGTTTTACTTTTTATTCTTATGTTGGTGGAGAAATAGCATCCTTTTAATTCAATGTGAAAATTTTGAGTTCTAGCTGGTGCTGGTAGCTTAATTTTTGAAATGTATTTTTTGGAGAAATAGCATGTGGTTAGTATGAAATGGTCATTCTTATTAGGACTAGATATTCATTAGTCTGAAAATATTTTTCTAACTGGAAAATAAAGTGCTGTGAACTTTTGGACTTTCATTTATTCTAGACTGCATTAGAGTTGTTTGGTATATTCAAATATTTTTCCTTTGATTTTATTTTCTAGGTTGCACGTTTTCAAAAAATACCTAATGGTGAAAATGAGACAATGATTCCTGTATTGACATCAAAAAAAGCAAGTGAATTACCAGTCAGTGAAGTTACAAGTATTCTCCAAGTAAGTGGTTGGTGGGAAGGAAGGAAATAGTATAAAGTCAGACACTTAGACTCTCTATAAGTCAGTGCTGTCCAGTAGAATTTTCTTCAGTGATAGAAATGTTCTGTTATATTCAACATAGTAGCCACAAGTTAAACATGACAGTTGTTGAGCTTGATATGTGGTTAACCCTGACTGAGTTAAACATGACTGCATGACTTGAAATGTGACTAGAATGACGGGGGAGCCGAATTTAATTTAAATTTACTTAAATAACTTCATGTGGCTAGTGGCTACCTGATTGCACAGTGCAGATTAGCACTGCCGGGAACTATTAGTGCTGTGGAAGGATTACTTGGATTAGGAAAATAATCAATTTAATATTAACAAAGGAGTTTATCTTTTTGTAAGAGTTTTCTAAGGTAAATAAAAGCTAAGTGTAAGTTCAGAACTGCAAACAAACTTCAATTGCTTATGTAATTTAATCTCTTCCTAGTTTTAAAAAGCACAATCTATTGAAACATGATGAAAAGAATATTATTTCTTTTTCTTTCAGGCAGTAACATATTTTAATGATGGCATTAAAAACATTGGTATCCTTGTTAGAGTTTTTTTTGCAGGGTGTAGGGGGGTGGGGTTTGTATTTACACTCTCTTATTTATTTATTTTTTTGAGACAGAGTCTCACTCTGTTGCCCAGGCTAGAGTGCCGTGGCGTCAGCTTAGCTCACAGCAACCTCAAACTCCTGGGCTCAAGCAATCCTCCTGTCTCACCCTCTCGAGTATCTAGGACTACAGGCATGCGCCACCATGGCCGGCTAAGTTTTTCTATATATTTTTAGTTGGCCAATTAATTTCTTTCTATTTTAGTAGAGATGGAGTCTCGCTGTTGCTCAGGCTGGTTTCAAACTCCTGACCTCGAGCAATCCTCCTGCCTCGGCCTCCCAGAGTGCTAGGATTACAGGTGTGAGCCACTCCGCCCGGCCTATACTCTTTTAAATTCACTTATTTTTAATATGTCTAAGTTTTGAAAAGCTCCATTATTGAACTCTATTATAAAACTTTTGGCCAGGGAAACTAATTATTTTGGGGATGCAGATAATTTGGGAATGCAG
The DNA here is from genome assembly GCA_963574885.1 of Lepilemur ruficaudatus. NCBI lineage: Eukaryota > Metazoa > Chordata > Mammalia > Primates > Lepilemuridae > Lepilemur > Lepilemur ruficaudatus. The sequence continues at coordinate 48,433 of CAUYRT010053890.1, forward strand.
ATAATATCATTCTTTAATGATAGTTACAATAATAACTCATTAGAGATGGTAACTGAACCATCTGTAGGTGGTGTTCATAGAACATAAAATGTCCCAAGAACAAGTTCATCTTAACTTCATTACTTTGAGTAATTTAGGAAGCACATATTTTTGGCCTGAAATGATTATACAGTCCAAGAACAAACAGTAACACCAACTTCAGGGTTTTGTTTGATAGACTCAAAGAACAAGGAGGGTATTCATGGCCCATTGAATGTTCTTGTGGAGAAAATAATTTTAGAAAACAACAACAATGAAAATAAAAAAGCTAGTTAAAATGTACTGATATGTTTTTGTAAGTCTTGTGGCTGGTTTGTATTATTCCTTTTTCTCCCTAGTTTGTTGAACTCTACCTTGTTGCTTACATTTTAAAAACTCAGTATTATTGAGGTATAATTTATGATAATTTATGTAAAATACAGTGCCCTTATTCTAAGTGTGCAATTTACATTTTGACAAATAAGACTACCACCACCACAATTAAGATATAGAACATTTTATTAACTCCAAAAATTTCCCCATGTCTCTTTGCAATTAATCCCCCTCAATATATCACCCCAGGCTGAAGGCAACCACTAATAAGGTTTCTGTCATCATAGTTTTGATTGTTGTATAACTGCTTATAAATGGGATCATACAGATGCAGTATTTTGTGTTTTTTTTTTTTTTCTTCTGTGTGAGCATTTTCACTAACTTTTATGTGTAAAATCTAATAGGCTGATCTTCAGAATGGTCTAAACAAAAATGAAGTTAGTCATAGGCGAGCTTTCCATGGCTGGAATGAGTTTGATATCAGTGAAGATGAGCCACTATGGAAGAAGTATATTTCTCAGGTGAGATACTTTATTTCCTCCTCTGCTGTGTAATTTACATGGACTTTTTATTGTTTAGTTATTTACTTTAGTGAGGTTATGTATGGAGAAAGGAAAATATTTTTTAGGTATTTTTATCTAAAAGTTTTCATTTGTTAGGGCTTACTGTTAGGTTGGAATTTCTGTAATTTTTAGTATGTAAATCTTAAATCACAGCATTTTCTATATTTAAATTTAAACCATGTGAAGGTCATACTATTTGACAGTAGTTTTCCTTTATAGATAGTGAACTTGAAAGTAAGCTCTCAATAGATAATTGTTATTTATAATTATATTTTATTACCATCCTAATCTTTTAGGAAAGACTTATTCTAGGATTTTTTTTCTTATCTTGATAACAATTATGTTAGTGTAAAAATTACAAGATACTATGGCCAGTTTCAACAAGTAGGGTTGTTTTGCTAAGCAGATAAATTTTGCTAAAAATTTCTTTTTTGTAAAGAAAGTTTCTGTGCCTTCTAACCTGCAGGTTCTTTTTTTTTTTTTTTTACAAAAATATCTATGAAAAGAAAAAAATATAAAAAGAAGCCCAAATTTACCAACCTTAACATTGCAAATGAATTTGTCTAAATAAAGTAGCAAAACTGAAATTTTAGAGATTAAAAGAACCTCATATGTGTCTTGTTTTTATGGAATAATTTTTATATGCATATGTTTATTGTCACATTTACCACATTTCCACGTTACCTAAAACTTCAGGAAGAATTGATGTAGTTTAGTCTGGATTTATAAACTATAATGATTTGATATATCACCAGACAGTATGACTTAATGTTTTATTTTCTTGATCCTGTTATCAAAGCTAGAGTACCTGCTCCTTGGGATTTCTGTGAGAATTAAATTAACAGTGCCTGTAATATAGTTAAGCACAAGCAATAGTTAACAGTAAATATTGCTAATCATAAAGCACTGGGTCACTCTTTACTCCTTTACAGAGAAAACTGAATTTGTTATTCTGCAAACATCTGTCTGTTGCCTGCCATCTGTCAAGTGATGTGCTTACTACCGCGGCACAGCTTTTTTAGGGGAAAGTAAAGACAGCCATGGGTCTCGCCCTCAAAATGTGATGTTAATTTAATAGCTGACATTGTAAGATGGTGTTAATGGTTTACATAGTACTTTAATATACATTGTTGATTAATCCTTACCACAATTCCTTGGTAAGGTTCTCTTTTTACCAGATGAAGAATCTGGGGCTTAAAAAGATTAAGGTGGCACACAGGTGACAGGAGCTGCATTCAAACCCAGACACTTTAACTGAGGATTGTGGTTGGTCAGCCCTGAACCATATTGCAGTTGTAGTTTTATTTTGTTAGAGCAGTTTTTTTTTTTTTTTTAACCGTTTACTCATTAGAATTCCTTGGGGAGTGCTTAAAAAAATGCTGAAGCCTGGGACTTATGCCTAATTTAACTGGTTTGGTGTGAACCTAGCCATTGGTATTTGTTAAAAGTTTCTCACTTGATTCTTGTGATTAGAACGACTGTGTCAGGACATGGTGCTGTAAAGGGAATTGGAGGCGGTGGCACTGGAGCTATGTGATCTAGGGGCTGGAGCTTTCTGCTGGGATGGATTCCTTACAATCTAGTTACTTTATAATTGATAGTGGTGTAACACTTCAGAGGAAGAGATTCTGACATCAGAGCTGTAAGGAGTAGGATGTCCAGTTGGAAGAATTTGGAGTGACTAGTGTGTGGTCATTTAAGTGCTTCCTGATTGAGTTGGTGTTATAGTCCTGTTTCTTTAGATACTATTTTCTCTGCTAGATAGAAAACGAGTAAAACTGGCCTTGAGAAAAATCTTCAGTTTCTTCTGCGGAGAAGACCTTACTGTCTGCTCCTCGCTGTCTCTGGGGATTATTCCTGTGGTGTGTGGGTCAACCACAGTATTGGAATCAACACTAATTGACTTATGTGAGGAAGTTTGAATCTCCTAATTTAGGTGTTCTATCAGTGTTTAACCTAAATCTTTAGCTTAAAAATCATCTGCTTTTTCTAGCCTCAGTAGAATTCAGAACAGCTATATTTATTAAATTAATATTACTGAAAGTACTTGTATACTATAAGGAATTGGTTAATTCATAGTTTTAAGTACTGATATTTTCTTATTTTCTGAAAAGAAGCTGTTATGAAGCTTTAAATGCAGTTAAATATAAACACTTCCTTATTGGTTACTTGAAGAGATATATAAAATAAGCCAAATGTAGACTCTTAAAATTTTCTAATCACACTGTTATGATTTTTTTAAGCTTTTCCTGAGATAGGACTGTCATTCATACAAAACACTATTGAATTTCTGTTTGTTTTTACTTTCAGTTCAAAAATCCCCTTATTATGCTGCTTCTGGCTTCTGCAGTCATCAGTGTTTTAATGCATCAGTTTGATGATGCCGTCAGTATCACTGTGGTAAGAAAATATATATATGTTTTTAATCTGCTGATTAATTGTGTAAATTAGGATTGGTTTTTATTTGGAAACTGAATGGAGAAATGCCTTTAGGTTTTTTGGTTAATGTCCAAATTCTGCTTTTAATTGCAGTAATTTTGAGTAATGTTTAAAGATCTGATTGTCACATGAAAATTATTTAACAATCTGATAATTCCACAAATATGAAATATTTCTTAATTTTCCAATTAAATTTTGAATTTATTTTACTTCACAATTGAGAATATGTATTGACTAATTGTGAACTAAAGCCTGATGTGAAATTAAAAATATTCTTTAACAGTGCACACTATATTTACTGTGTACGATTTTATTCTTTCCAACTAGGTTATTCTAGCTTTCACTGAATAGTTGTTTTTCTTGTCCCCTGTTTTATTGTAGTTTAAAAATTTGTGGCAAGTTTAAGCATGCATTAAAGCAAGTGTGTTACGCTTAACAACATAAAGATACTAACGTAGAGCTGCAATTCTTGAACTGTTTCTTGGGTCTCCCAGGAGTCCTTGAGACCTGTTCAGGGAGTATGTGAGGTCAAAACTATTTCAATAATACTAAAACATTATTTGTCCTTTTAGTGTAAATGTTTTCATCAATGGCCCAAAAGCAGTGGTGGTAAAATTGGTAGAGCCTTAGCACAAATCAAAGTAATGGCACCAAACTGTATTAGTACATTGTTTTCTTTCTTTGTTTCTCTTATGAATGAATGTTCTTGATATAGCAGTAAAAATTAATTTTATTAAATCTTTACCTTTAAAATCTGTGTAATGAAATGGAAAGTAGGCATAGAACACTTTTGTATATGAAGTATGATGGTTGTCTCAAGGAAGGGTGATTATTATGAGGTAAACTAGCCTTGTACTTGAAAGAATGGTAGTCCAACCATGTCATTAAAACTTGAGTAACTAGCAGGCTTTTTTTTGAAAGTAAGTTAAATGAGCCTATCACACCAAGGAAAGCAGCTGGCAGAATTTGTTGCTGATGATAAAATTCAAGCTTTCAAGCAGTAATTAGAGTTTTGGAAAATTTTTATGCATTACCATGAACTGGATAGCATCCCAATATTTAAGACTTTATTCAAATGAGATCAGTAGTGATTTCAACAAATGTGTGAGTGTTTTTTAAACTGTTATGAAATTTGTCAACATTGGGGAGTTTTGAATAACCAAGTGAAACAATATTTCTCAAATGACCAATACATGATATTATGAAATGTTTAGTGGTAAAAGATCCATTCAAAATGGAAGATAGAGCAATGGATTTTAATATAACGGATTATGAAAATTCATTGATATTGTTTGAGATTCTGTATTGCAAATTACCTTTATTTATTTATTAGAGAGGGTCTTGCTCTGTTGCCTAGGCTGGTGTGCAGTGGCCACTGCAGCCTTGAACTCCTCGTCTCAAAGAATCTTCTCACCTCAGCCTTCCGAGTAGCTAGAACAACAGGCCCACCATACCTAATTTTTAAATTTTTTTCTGTAGAGATGGGGGTCCTGCTATATTGTCCAGGCTGGTCTTGAACTCCTGGGCTTAAGTGATCTTACTGCTTTGGCCTCCCAAAGTGCTGGGACTACAGGTGTGGGCCACTGCACCTGGCTAACATATTACCTTTGACTATTAGTAACACTTGTTGAGTTTTGGTGTAGTAGCTAAGAATAATATCCACAATCTGAACAGGCTGTTAATATACTCCTCCCTTTCTAACTGTTTATGTCTATGAGGCTAGATTTTCTTCATATACTTCAACCTAAACAACACATAGCAGTAGATTGAATACTAGCTTTCTATTAAGTCAGATATTAAAGATAGAAAAATTTAAAACACTACCATTTTTCTTAAAATTTTTTTTGGAAAATATATTTTTTATGAAGAAAATTATTTGTGTTAACATGTAATGGGTTTTTAACTTTTTAGATGAATTAATAAATAGAAATTAAAATTGAGTAATTGAAAAACTTAGTATGGTAGATCTAACCCACATAAAGGAAAGCTGGTCTTCAATTTGTGAGAGCATAAAGGGATCTTGAGATCAAAAAGTTTGAGGAGCTATCCTAGGAATGGCAAGCTACTGTCAACTGTCAGTTTCTTTCCCCTCCGGCCTCAAGGCAAAGTTGTGATATCTTCTCCAGCTGATCACAATGTTTAAAATCTGTTATCTTGGGACTGCAGATATTTAGAAAAATAAAAATGTGGTTAACAGTTACTTCTCAAGATAATGTCTGATTTAAAAGGCTTTTTTTTGTTTCATTTAGGCAATACTTATTGTCGTTACCGTTGCCTTTGTTCAGGTAAGTAGTCTATTTTGCCAACATAAAAAAAATAGTATATTAATTACTTAAATTAAGGTGGCTTATGGGGGGGCAGGTAATGTCCATCAGCATAATTTATTCTTTGTTTTTTTTGAGACAGAGTCTCACTCTGTTACCAGGGCTAGAGTGCCATGGTGTCAGCCTAGCTCATAGCAACCTCAAACTCCTGGGCTCGGGATCCTCCTGCCTCAGCCTCCCGAGTAGCTGGGACTACAGGCATGAGCCACCATGCCCGGCTAGTTTTTTCTATATATTTTTAGTTGGCCAATTAATTTCTTTCTGTTTTTAGTAGAGACGGGGTCTCGCTCTTGCTCAGGCTGGTTTCGAACTCCTGACCTTGAGTGATCCACCCGCCTTGACCTCCCAAAGTGCTAGGATTACAGGCGTGAGCCACCATGGCCGGCCTATTCTTTGTTTTTGAAATAATTTTAGATACAGACAACTCTCTAGGGAAGCCTGTGGAACTAAGGAACTGCTTTGATTTAAGTAGTGCGATGGAAAATCTAGTTTTTTATTTGATAGTGTTAAGAATAAGTGAAGCAAATTTTTATTTGATGGAAACAAAAGGCATAGTAATAGAAATAAAATCCAGCAGTAAGTTTTTTTATTTTTCCATTTAAAAAATTAGGCCAAGGTTTATAGTTTTATAACACTATTGTGTTTTAATACCTGTTAAAGTCTAGATGGAACAAAAAAAGAGTATAGAATTAAAAGGTCAATTTATGAAGTACTGTTTGAAGAAAATTCTGTAGATCTGTAACTGATTTCCTTGGCAGAATGGTGTATTTGTTTATTGAATTTATTTTCTGACCTCATTAGTGTGTTTTTTTGGGAGTTAAAATGCTTCAAATCACTGTTGTTAATTCCTCCTCCCCTCCCTTTTTTTAAATTACTGATTTTTCCACAGAGGGATATTCTGATCTGGATCAAACTTCCTATTTATCATAGCCATTGAAATAGTAAATAAAACATAGAAAAAGGAGTCCCTTTTAAAAATTATTATGAATGTAGATGTAATGTCAGGATTTCTATTTACAAGTGTAGGCATAAATTAAAAAGTAGGCTTAGTTTTATGTTTATTTAAATATCTGAAACTTCTGTAGATTTTAGAACGTTTCAGAATATTGGCAGGTCTCATTTTTAGCTAAAACATTAATAAGAATAGAAAATTATTCCAGTTTAGGGAAAAATGTAATACTGTTGTATAATCCTAAAGTTTATGCTATTTTGAATCTTACGACTATACTTTGTGTGTGGTCATTCTGATATCTGTTGATATAATTTATGCCCTCAGTATTTCTTGTCACTATCCTGGGCTTCTTAGGGTAACTTTTAACCTAGTAAGTTATTAGTTCTATAGTAACCCAGTGTAGAAAGCCAGCTGGAGTCAGATTATTTGCAGCAGGTTTATGGACTCCATTAGTAGACCATCAGGGTTCCTGTTTTAGGGGAATCTTCTTGCTTGAAACAGACAAATGTTGCCCTCAGGAGGTGGAACTGGTTAGTTTAGTATAGGTCGTTTCAGGCCTGGCATTAGTCAAGGCAGTTATTCATTCAGCCAAGAGGGTGGTATGACCCACTGGACCAGTAACTGGCACCCTTTTGCATCTTTAATAATATGTCAGATGTGTGGAATGCCCTTCTTCAGAAGGATTCCTGCAGATATTATCACTGTGTTATGGAGGACTTTAGTGGCTCTTTGATTAGTAGAAAGCCCCACCCTCAAAAAACCCCATAAAATAGTGATTTTAACATAAGTCATTGTAGAATTTTACATAAGATAGTGTCAAACACTTTAAATACATTGCCTGTGACTGCTAAATATCTTTATGATAGGTTCCTTTGATGAAAAACTCACAAAAGGATTAAAACATTATAAAAAGCCCAGTTTCAAATTTCTAGGTCTGATTTCTTATGTAGATGTGACTGTTTCCCCCAAATGTGCCCATGAAACCAACAAAATATTCTATAAATAGCAAGTAAAAACCCTTACTAAAAAAATCTTATTGTCAGTTTAACTTACAATGCTTAATTGAAAAACAATCAAAAATGTATAAAACTCTTAATGCTTTATTATTTAGTATTTATGTTTTTACATGTGTCTTAAGAGTGCTTTTTATGTTAATGTCTGCCTTGCCCCACCTTTTCCTAATCCCCATTCCCCACACCATTATACTTCTTCCCAGCCATAAAATTAGCTAATTGTTTTATATAGTTATATAGTGATACCATCTTACAGTAAATCTGAAAAATAACTTTTTTTAGGCATTCATTAGAGATGGTTATCAGGTTTTTAGTGGCATGTTAAATAATCATTTTGATATAGAAGTATCTTTATAGTTGTAGGGAGTTAGAACCAAAGAAACCAAAAGAGGTGGATAAGGTTGGGCAGCTTTTATCATTTATTACTGGGGTCTAGGATTGGTGAGTATTTTTTTGCCCTTTATGAATTTTTGGGCAAGACTTCCAAATTCCTCAATATCCTTGGTGTGTTTGGAGGACTTGTAATTTCTATATTTGTAGATTTTCTTTATATTTGTTCTTCTAGTTTAAATATAGACTGATTTAGTTCTAAATTATTCTCATGCAGCCTTGCATTTTCTATTTGAAGTTTGTGATAAGTGTGAAATTTTGATTAGTACTAGCACTGCAGTCATTTCAAAACACTCTACCTGTTACCCCAACTATTTGTCCCTTCCTCTTTTAACCTTAGATCAGAAGATTGGTGTGCTTAGTGAAGATGTGAGGTAAAAATAGCAGTGTTGTTGGGTGAAGCAAGACTGCCCATGGAAACATGGACTAAATAGTATAGTGGGGTGAAGGATATCTCTGACTCTCAGCTGTTGGTGATATAAACGAAAGAAGGCTGGAACATAACAGAGTTAGTACTCCTGAGAATTTTCCCTTTCAGATAATATAGGTTGATGGAAAGGGTATCTGTTAGGGTAGGGTTGGCCACATCTTCTTGTTTATCTCATGTTTTTTTTCTAAGCTATCAGAAAACCACTGCAGTTAGTATGGGCTTAAATCCTCAAAGCAAATGTTGCTTTCAGTTAATTTTCTTTGACTTCCTTAGTCGTTAAACACAAAACATAAAATTATCTTAATTTTAAGGCTTAATAACGCAAAATTATATATTCCTTAGACATGCTAATCAGTTTTCATTTTCTTATAAATAATTTAACCTTAGGCTTGAACATTGACTATTAAAATGTAAAACTAGGAATATTTAATTATCAAAACTGCTTGATCACTGTAATTTAACATTTTAAAATAAGGGACAAGATTTTATGGGTAGAAGTACAAGCAGAAGTAAAGGAAGAGATAAGAATTGGGGGAAATTTTTAAATAATGATTGCAATTCATATGTAAGTCAAATGGAATACGTTCATAGGAACATACATATTTGCATTTCTTTATAAGTGTTTTTTGTTAGTATTAAGTTCTCTTTTTCTTTTTGTTTGAATAGGAATATCGTTCAGAAAAATCTCTTGAAGAACTGAGTAAACTTGTGCCACCAGGATGCCATTGGTATGAACCTTTTTTTGGTAAAGATTTCTATCCCTTTAAAAATAGAAATTGTAGAATGAGTTAAGACTTAAAAAAAATAGAAATTGAATGCAGGTATTAATAGTACATTATACATTGTGGCTCCAGCTTTGTCTAAACATAAGGAAGAGACTGTTAATCTCACATGAAAAATTCGTAGTCTAATCAGTATAGCAAAATTACACTATTAAAAATTCTGATTTTGAGATTCTTGAGACATAGATTTATTCAACAGATTTTTTTTTTTTTTTGTATGTGTATGTGCTAAGTCATACTGATGCACAATCAAACAGACCTGGGTGATTCAGTTGCTTCAGTTTCCATATTTTACATTTAAACAACTGGTTGGTTTTTCCAATGATATTTTGTCATCTTAGCATTTTAGTTAACAAGGATACAGAAACAGGTTTTTTTTTTTTTTTTTTTTGGTTTTTACATTTGACTTACCTCCTTGGAAGTGGTAATAATAGAATATGTTTACTCTCAGGCAAGCCCACCAGAAACAACTTGTTTTGATAAGTGGCATGGCTTGCTTTTTTCAACTACGGTTGTTTGTGTTCCATGTTATAGTGTGCGTGAAGGAAAATTGGAGCATACCCTTGCCCGAGATTTGGTTCCAGGTGATACAGTTTGCCTTTCCGTTGGGGACAGAGTTCCTGCTGACTTACGCTTATTTGAGGTAAATTTGGAGATCTGTTTGTGAGAAGTGAAAATACTTGGATATTAATTAAAGAATAAATAGTAATAGTTTTAAGGATTAACACATAGTTGATTTGAAACATTTGGTATTCTAGTTTAAATAGTGAGGCATGTAAACCTTCTTTTCCTAAAATACATGTCTCTACTGTAGTCTTTTTGAGGTGTATATTTAGTGTATCAGCAGAGCTTTGTGGAAACCTGTATGTTAAGACTGTGAAAGACAAAGATGATATGACAGCATTCTTGATTAGTTAGTATACTATATGTGTATACAAATCACTCACCGAAAAATAAGGTAGAACTCAGTAATTGAGTAAGAGAAGTTCAAAGAATAAGGTATGGAAATTTAAAGAAAGGAGAGGTTCCAGCTAGTTTGGGTGAGCTCTGAGAATGCCTCAGACATCATGGCTTTGGCATTTGAAGAATGATAGTGGACAGATGTGGGGAAGACAATGAAGCAACAGTACTCAAATCCCAGTATATGATATGGGGCTAGGGTATGTTAAAGATAGAAAATGTATGATGCAATTAGTTTTAGGAGGGTCTTGGATACTAAGTTTCACTTTTGATTTTATTGGTTAGGAATGAACTCTTTGAGAGTCATGTGCAGCTGGCAAATGATAGTACCCTTAATCTGGCTACAATGTGTAAAATAATTGAAGGCCTGGAAAACGGAGGTAGGCGCTTAGTTTAAGAGGCTTCGTAGTCTCTTAGCATGCCAGCCTTATCCATTGTTGGAATTGAGCTGTTCCTTAACACCTACAGAGCTGTCAGTCTTTACTTACTATGGCCCAAAATGCTCCTATAGAGGTTGCAGAAAGCCTGAAGAATTTTTCAAATTGTAATACGAACAAACTTTACTTAATCTTTAAAAACAGACCTTTTTTCCAAATACTTGAAATTATCCATAGAAAAATATTGGGTTGCTTTAATTGGGTGAATAGGAATAATTAGCATAATAATATAGCAAATGTTAGGAACATTATTAATTTTACATTATATTACCTTTTTTCTCCTTTTTGCATGTTTTTAATGTTAACTTTTAAAATTCTTCTTTCCATCTGTCCTTAATATTTAGTTTATGATAATACCTTGAGTTATTCTTTCACAGAGATTAGGTAGTCCTGTCATTTGGCATAAATCATCTTCCCCTCTTCCCCAAAGAACGCTAATTTGAATTCATGGAGTTTATGCCATCTTTTATTCTAGAATGCTTCTCTTCCAATTCAGAAGCAGACTTCCTCAGTAGGATGGTCAGAAGATGGGGTTTCCCATTGTTTGAACAACTTGAGCAAAATAATAATATAGAAACTTCAAAATGCTATTTGGCTTGGTAAAGTATTTTAGGGTTTTCATTTAAATACGGATTAATTGATTTGAGAATTAATTATTTTAAAATTCATGTGCAAACAGGAGAAAAACCTGTCAGAGTATGGATTAGTATGTGTTTTATCCATTCAGCAAATACATGAAGACTTAACTTTGAGTTCAATAAGAATTATAAACATATGCCTTGTGAAGTAATTTGTCATTATTGTTTTCCCCCAACTTGTTAACTTTTCAAACACTTCATCAGCACATTTTATTCTGCATTGCCGTAGTTAGTATGATTTTGTTCTAGTCCACTTTTACATATAGTTAAACATTTTTGATCCCCTCTACCTTAATCTTGCTTGTTTGTTTTACCTACTACCTGGGACCCCAAACAGGCTTTTGCAACTACTTTGGCAGTAGTTTAAGATAACTTTCTTAAAAGAGTTGAGTCTTTCATCCTGCATCTAGATTTAAATATACTGACTTAAGATATAATATGGCTGATAAAGTTGATTTCTTTTCTGGACAAAGAAGGTGGTAGCTTCTTGGAATTAAATTGGCTCATTGGAGTTTTGTTTGCTCAGTTTGGCTGTGGTGATCTTTGGATGATTTTGTAAGCTGGCTGGTGATTTGATATTACTACACAAAATAAACTCTGTTAGGGTTTAAAGGAATCAGAAAACTCCTGAATAAGCTTTGGGAAGTTATTAATTTCTTACAAAGCACATGCATTTCACTTTACAGAAAGCAAGGCCCTGGACTTGTGCAATTTAGTTAGTTCTCTTTTGGTAGACTAGGTCCAATGCTAAGGTTGCTGTTCTAGTGTCATCATGCTGTGACTCTGTGGTTCCTGTCATAAATTTCATTGGTTTCACATTTTGGCTGTCAGCTTGCCTGGGCCCCCTTCAATTTCTTGTCAGCCATTCAGTGACCTGACTGCCATATAACTGTTATCAGATATTATCTTTTCATAGGCTATATTTTATTACAGCTCAAACTGCTGTAACAAAACACCATATAGACGGGATGGCTGTAACAACAGACCTTTATTTATCAGAGTTTTAGAGGCTGGAAGTCCAAGATCAAGGTCTGGCAGGGTTTGGTTTCTGGTGAGGGTTCTCTTCCTAGGTGCAGATGGATGCCTTCTTGCTGTGTCCTGACATGGCAGAGAGAGCAATTTCTCTATCTTCCTCTTCTTATAAGGCCACTAATGCCATTGAAGGACCCCAGCTGTATGACCTCATCTACCCCTAATTACTTCCCAAGGTTCTATCTCCAAATAACATTACGTTAGCTGGTTAGAACTTTAACATATGAATTTCAGGGATATACAGTGTAGACCATAACTGGCTGAGACCATAACTGGCCATTTCGTAAATACTTTTTAAAGACTAATGTTGATAATTTAAGTAATTATGTATTTTTATGCTTGCCTGAGTCAGTTTTCTGTAAGCCAGTGGGTGAGCCAATGTAGTCACCCCTCAGTATCCACAGAGGATTGGTTCCAGGATCCCTGTGGTTCCTAAAAAAATCCCTCAGATATTCAAATCTGTTATGTAAAATGGCGCAGTATATGCATATACCCTATGGAACATCCTCCCCGTATACCTTAAATTATCGCTAAATTATTTACAATTCCTAACAGAATGTAAATGCCATGCCAGTAGTTATTATACTAACATCTATATTTATTGTTTTTTATTTGTATTATTTTTTATTGCTTTTTTCTTTCAAATATTTTGGACTCATGGTTGGCTGAAACCATGGATGTGGAACCCACTGATAGGGAGGGTAGACTGTATATGTTGGTGACAGTAGCCTTTTCAGCTCAGGAGCCTCAGAAGCGCACTGGTGGAGCTGGTACAGTAAAATTTAGAGGAATCGAGCTTTGGGCACGTTTTTCTCTTATTTTCCTCTAGAGTTTTTATTTTAACTTTTAATAGTATTTGAGAACAGGTACCATTAGCCATTTAATTAGTGATAACCAATGGGTTGGTTAGACTATGACTTTAGACAATGCAGTCTTATAGACTACCTATACCTGCATAACAGTACATTTTCCTTTGTGAAAACGTAGCGTATTTTATGTATTGTTTCAGGTAAAGTCTATATCAACATTTAAACAAAGAATTCTTTGTAAAAGAAAACAATGTTAAGGGTCAGAGCAAAAGAGGATTTTGTTGTCTGTTGAAAATATTTTATCTCTCACAGCTATAACTTTTTAAAAAAGCTCAATACATTGCCTGAAATATAGCAAGATTTTTCATTTATTAATAGTTCTGAATGAATAAATCCATTGATACTTTCCTTTGTGGTTCTTTTTTTTTTACCCAATTTTTGATCTGATGATTTTCTAAATGTATCAGACTTCTTTTAGGGAACCACCACTTGGGCTAAGAGTCAAGATTTTTTTTTTCTGAGACAACGTCTTGCTCTGTTGCCCTAGCTAGAGTGCCGTGGCATCAGCCTAGCTCACAGCAACCTCAAACTCCTGGGTTCAAGTGATCCTCCTGCCTCAGCCTCTCGAGTAGCTGGGACTACAGATGTGCATCACCACACCCAGCTAATTTTTCTGTTTTTTATAGAGACAGTGTTTTGCTCTTGCTCAGGCTGGTCTTGAACTCCTGACCTCATGGGATCCTCCCGAATTGGCCTCCCAGAGTGCTAGGATTATAGGCATGAGCCACCACACCTAGCCTAAGATTAAGCCATTCTTATGACTCTACATCATGTGGCCTTCTAGGTCCTTAAGTGTGGCCTTTTGACAGAATCCAAATTTTATAGAACAAATCCTTTTATTTTTATTAACATATTTTTGTTCATCTTTTATATTTTTATTTAATTTTTAAAAGGAGCATCTTTATTTTTAAAATGAATAAAATAAGTTTCAACAAAATAATCCTCCCAGACTGACTGGCACAGAACATTAGTAAGCAGTAAGGGCTAAACAGCTGCTATGCTCATGATTTAGTTCTAACTTCTCCCACCTGACTGACACCACTACCACATGAGGCTGGTTGGCATGAGTTTATGGGGGTCAAATACACTAGTCTGTTATCCGCTCTTCACAGTGGTGCACTGTGTTTCTGTTTGAAGTGGAATTTGTGAGTAACACAGCTCGACAGTATTTTTTAATTCTGTCTGCTTAATAGCTCATCCTGTCAAAGAAGACGAAGAGAACGCTGAAGCAAGAAAACAGATTTTTTAAATGAGGATTACGAATTGCAGTATTGTCTTGCTTCTGCTAAAGATGAGATGATTTGCTTGCTTGGTGATACTGCAATATTAACATTAAAGAAATTCAATGCTCATTAGCATTATAACACTCACAAGGACTGTAAATATTTTAAATTAGTGGGAGAAGCACAAAAGGTTGTATTGTAGAAATTAAAAGATGAGAAGCAAAAGCAAAGGCAATTCTTTCAAGCAGTGATAAGACCTGGAAATAATGTCACTGAAGCAACTTATAAAGTAGCTTATACACTGGGGGGAAAAGGGAAGCCACGCAATGATGTAGAAATTGTGAAAGAATGCATTGTTGAAGTTACAGGTTGCTTAGACCCTGATAACGTTTCAAAGTACAAACAACTGCCTCTTTCAAGGAGAACCATAACTGATCAGCAGCATGAGTTAGCCTTCAACTTAACAGGACCACTTCATGCAATACTTCAAAAGGAAAATATATATTATTCAATTGGTTAGGATGAATCAACTGATAACTACTGACTCGGGGCAGGTTTTATACTTCATTTGGATCATAACAGAAGATTTTATTTGCTATGAAGAATTACTTTGGGCAACCTTGGGAACAAAATATGGGGAATACTTATCTCCAACAACTTGCAAGATAAATGTCATGAAATTGGGCTGAATTTGGTAAATTTAGTGTATGTGACACTTTGTAACAAGTTATTAAGTATTCAACAAGTTAACTGTGTTCATGCAAATGCAACAACCATGGCATCATTAGTTTCATAACATGCTAAAGTTGAATGATGAGGTATTCACTGTGGATTGCCATATCATTCTAAAGTGGATTGGCTATCGCAGGGACAGGTGTTAACCAAAATTTTCTCTCTGTGAGAACAGATAGTTAAATTTTATGAAGAACAGAATCAGCAACATGAATTATTGGAAGAAGATTTCTTGAGAATGATATTGAAAAGAGTAAAAAAAAAAAAAACGATTTCTATAGAAATGCAGCATTTCTGTGTGTTATGTTAAATCAAAATGACTTGAATATTTCTTTGTAAGATAAAAAAGTCTAAGTCTATATATGATATGTGACAAAAAATCTGAGCATTTCAAAAAAAGCCATCTTTTTTCAAAATACTTCTTCAAAAGGAAATTTTGGATGAACATTTTCCTCAGTTAGCAAAGGTCATTGATGAGCAGGATGAAATATGCGAATCATTTGAAGAATAATGCAGCTGTTATAAACCTATTAATTGGAGAATACAATACAACTTTCACTGACTTTGAGAATCATGACATCACACTCAAATTAGCATTTCATCCTCATCTAATTGATATCACCAAGGCACCTTAAAGAACTACAGATGGAATTGATTGAGCTCCTGGTGGATGACTTTTTAAAGATATTGTTTGATGCTAAGAAAGATCCGATAGAAATATGGAAAAATGCAGAATACCCGCATCTTTGGCAACATGCTTGAAAAATGCTTTCTTGCTTTTCAACCACTTATTGCTGCGAATCTACATTCTCCTACCTAACCCAAATCAAGATGCCCTTAAAGTCACAAATGACTGATACCCATCTAGAGCAGTGGTCCCCAACCTTTTTGGTACCAGGGACTGATTTCATGGAAGACAATTTTTCCATGGACTGGGGGTGGGGGTAGGAGGTTGGGGCAGTGGCGGAGATCTGTGGCCCAGTCCCTAATAGGCCATGGGAGTTGAGGAGTGTAGATCTAGAGTGTCAACTGAAACTCCAGACCTCTATGCTGCAACCAAATATTCAAATGCTTTCCAACAAAAAAAAACCAGAACAAAGTCATTAAAAGGCTAACTTTAAAATTAATAAATAGTTTTTATTTTTTGAAATTATTAAGTACATAGTAGTTAGATTTTTACAAAATAATGTACATTTTTAAGTATATCTAATTAAAGTTTCTTGAATGTGGCCTTATTTGATTACAGCAAAATTGATGCAGCCCTCCAGCATGAAAAGGTTCCCTACCGCTGGTTTAATCCGTTTACACTTAGTGATACTAATAGAAAAAGACTTCTGCTATTTTGTTATTTGTTTTCTATTTGTGTTACTTTTTATGCTCCTTAATTCTTCCAATGTACTCTCTTTTGTGTTTGATTGATTTTTTTATTAAATGTACCTTTTTGATCCCGTCTTTATTTTTCTGTATATTTTTTACTTACTTTCTTAGAGGTTACATGGGGATTACAATTACCATCCTAAATTTATAAATCTAATTTGAAGTGATACCAAATTTGCTTCTATAGTGTATAAAAACTTTCCTGCTTATATAGCCCACTCCTCTTCCGTCTTTATGTTATTGTTGATATGACATCTTTATATATTATGTGCCCATTAACATAGATTTGTGTTTACTGCGTTTGTTTTTAACATACGGGAAGCAAAAAAAGGAGTCACCAAATACAATAATGCTGGTTTTTATATTTGCCTACATAGTTATCTTTACTGGAATTCTTTATTTCTTCTTAACGGCTTTCAGTTACTTTCTACTTTCCTTTTATTTTAGCTGGAAGGGGCTCTCTTTTAGCATTTCTTGTGAGCCAGGTCTTACTAGTGATGAACTCTTTTAGTTTTTAGCTAGGAATTTCTTTTCCTTTATTTTTGAAAGATAATGTTGCCAGATATAAAATTCTTGATTGACAGTTTCTTTCTGAGTACTCTAAATATGTTACTCTACTCCTCTGGCCTTCATGGTTTCTGATTAGAAATGGGCTATTAATCTTACTAGGAATCTCTTGTATGTGATCATGGCACATGTGAGGCACATGTGATTTTTCCAACA
Source organism: Lepilemur ruficaudatus (assembly GCA_963574885.1). Classification (NCBI taxonomy): domain Eukaryota; kingdom Metazoa; phylum Chordata; class Mammalia; order Primates; family Lepilemuridae; genus Lepilemur; species Lepilemur ruficaudatus. Next base: position 65,668 of record CAUYRT010053890.1, read on the forward strand.
GCATGTGCTTACTTTTTGTCTCTGTTACATTTTGCTAATTCTTACGTTGTTTTCAACTTTATTTTATCTGTTATGGTGACCATGAACCACACCCACACAAGATGGCAGACTTAATAAATGTTGTGTATCTTCTGACTACTCCACTGACTGGCTGTTACCTTGTTTCTCTCCCTCTCCTCAGGCCTCCCTATTCCTTGAGATACAACAATATTGAAATTAGGCCAATTAATAACCCTATAATGACTGGCAGTATTCATATGAAAGGAAGAGTCACATGTCTCACTTTAAATCAAAAGCTAAAAATAATCAAGCGTAGTGAGGAAGGTAGCCAGAACCCAAGCTAGGCTGAAAGCTAGGTCTCTTTTGACTAACAGCCAAGTTGTGAATGCAAAGGAAAAGTTCTTGAAGGAAATTAAATGTGCTACTCTAATGAACACACAAATGATAAGTAAGAAAAGTGAAACAGTCTTATTGCTGATATGGGGAAAATATTCGTGATTTGGATAGAAGATCAAACCAGAAGATCACAACATTTCCTTAAGTCAGAACTTAATCCAGTGCAAGGCCCTAATTCTCTTGAATTCTGTGAAGGTTGAGAGAGGTGAAGATGCTGCAAAATATAAGTTGGAAGCTAGCAGAGGTTGGTTCATGAGTTTTAAGGAAGGAAGCCATTTCCATAACATAAAAGTTCAAGGTGAAGCAGCAATTGCTAATGTAGGAGCTATAGCAAATGGTCCAGAAGATCTAGCTAAGATCATTGATGAAGATGACTACACTAAACAGCACATTTTCAATGTAGACAAAACAGCCTTCTATTGGAAAGAGATGTCATCTAGGACTTTCGTAGCAGGAGAGGAGAAATCAATATCTGGCTTCAAAGGACAGTCTGACTCTTTTGTTAGGGGCTAACACAGCTTTTGAATTTGAGCCAGTGCTCATTTACCATTCCAAAAATCTTAGAGCTCTTAAGAATTGTGTTAAATCTGTTCTGCCTGGGCTCTAGAAATAAAAACACAAAGCCTAGATGACAGCACATCCGTTTATAGAATGGCTCACTCAATATTTTGTGCCCACTGTTGAGACCTACTCAGAAAAAAAATTCCTTTCTAAGTATTACTACTCTTGACAATATACCTAGTCACCCAAGAGCCTGATGGCGATGTACAAGGAGAATAATATTATTAATATTTTCATGCTTGCTAACACAACATCCATTCTGCAGTCCATGGATAAAGGAGTAATTTTGACTTTCAGGTCTTACACATTTAATACATTTTGTGAGATGATAGCTGTCATAGATAGCAACTCCTCTGATGGCCCTGGGCAAAGTCAGTTGAATACCTTCTCGAAAGGATTCACCATTCTAGATCCGTTAAGAATATTTGTGATTTGTGGGTGGAGGTCAAAATATCAACATTAACAGGAGTTTGAAAGATGTTGAATCCAACCTTCATGGATGACTTTGAAGGGTTCAAGTCTTCAGTGGAGGAAGTAACTGCAGATGTGGTGGACATAGCAAGATAATTAGGTGTAGAGCATGAAGATGTGACTGAATTATTGTAATCTTATGATAAAACTTGAAGAGATGAGGAGTTGCTTCTTACAGGTAAGCAAAGAAAGTAGTTTCTTGAGATGGAATCTACTTCCAGTGAAGATACTGTGAATATTGCTGAAATAATAAAGGATTTAGAATATTATATAAACTTAATAAGCAGTGGCAGGGTTTGAGAGGATTGGCTGCAATTTTGAAAGAAGTTCTATGAGTAAAATCCCATCAAATAGCATCATGTTACAGAGAAATCTTTTGTGAAAAGTGTCAGTCGATACTGCAAACTTGATTACTGCCTTATTTTCAGAAATTGCCATAGTCATCCCAACCTTTAATAACCACCACCCTGATTAGTCAGCAGCCATCAACATCAAGGCAAGACTCTAGGAGCAAAAAGATTACGACCTACCGAAGGCTCAGATGATTACTAGGATTTTTTAACAATAAAGTATTTTTTTAGCAATAAAGTATTTTTTAACTAAGGTACGTACATTTTTTAAGACATGCTATTGCATACTTTAGTAGGCTACAGTACAGTGTAAACTTTTCAGTGCACTGTGAAACCAAAAAATGTGTATGACTTGCTTTATTGCAACATTTGCTTTATTGTGGTGGTCTGGAATGGTATCCACAATAACTCCAAGGTATTCATGTATGTTTTTATGGTTGATAGGTCCCACATGTCCCCTGTGCTCTATTCATTTTTCTCTTTTTCTTTGAATTGGTGAATTTTAATCATCCTACCTTCAAGGTTGCTGATTTTTTCTCTTACCTATTCATGTTTGTTGAACCCTTCTAATGAACTTTTCATTTCAGTTACTATACTTTTTAAAAAAGCTCCAGAGTTTCTATTTGTTTTATTTTTATATTTTTTTCTTTCTCTACAAATATTCTCTGTTCATTCATAAATTGCTTTCCTGATTTCCTTTAGTTCCCCTGGTTTCCTTTATTTCATTGAGCATATTTAAGGCGGTTCATATAAAGTCTTTTTCTAGTTATGTCTGAGCTTGCTCAGGGATGGTTTCTGTCAATTTATTTTTTTCCTGTGAATCAGCCATACTTTCTTATCTTTCTGTGTTTTGTTAAAAACTGGGCATTTTGGATATTATAATACTGTAACTCCGGGCACCATATTATTCCTTTTCCCTAAGGTTTGTTTTTGATTTTGGGGCGCTGAAGTTGTCCAGTTTGTTTAGTGACTTTTTCAAATTTATTTTTGCCAAGACTTTTCTTTGTTGTTTGTGGCCACTGAAGTTTCTGTTCCATTATGTCTACAGTCAACCATAACTGCCTGAAATAAAAAAGAAATAATATCCCATTCTCATAATCTTTGCAGCCTATCTTTGAGCTGGAGTACTTCTTCAACACTAAGCTAGATGCCTACTACTTTGCTTTTGCCTTTATCTTCTGCTTATACTGAACCCATAGATTTGCTGGAGATGCAATCCTAGGGTCTTCTCAGTTTTTTTCTGAGCCTGCTTCTGGTCTTTGGAATGCATGTTGCATTCCATCTTCACTGGTACAGGCAGTGGCCCTCCTAAGTCCTTATTTCCCCAAGAAACTTCCACCTCCTCTTCTTCTTTCCAGCCTTTTGGGTATGCCTCCTGGTTACCCTTTCCTCAGCCTCTTGCCTGCTAGTATATGTCTGTAATCTTTTGACATACACCTGGAAAACCATTTTAGCTGGGGTGGGATAGGGATGAGAAATAAAGGTCTACGTTTGCACTGGTCTTTAAGAGGACTGCCAGACAGGTCAGAATACACACCTAGAGTATTTTAAGAACAAGGTCTGTATTAGCCTCCTGGTACCAGTGAGGCTGCATCAGGATCACAGGCTGCTGTTCCATTCTTGTAACTGCTGATCTGGGGAGTGGGGAATACTAGCCAGGTAAACAAAAATACTACTGTGTTTTCTTACAGAAATTCAGCTACCTTTTACCTTCTTTAATCACTCCCCTGGGTGCTTTAAGTTTTTGATTTCAGAGTTCATTCTGTCAATTTTTGTCTGCTTATGATTATTTGAGAAGAGGGATAAATTCCTTGAGTGCCTTACTCCATTGTTTTCTCTTACATCATTCTTGACTTCTTTTTATATTGACCTCAGTATGGTATATTTTGGTAGATAAATTTGATAAATTGATTTGTATATTTTTGGCCCTCTTACTGTGATTTATCACTGAAATTTTGTTTTTAACATATTAACTGCCATGTGAGTTGTATTTAACTCATGCTAGTTTTGAGCCCAGGACCTTGTGAAGCATATGTAACTCACAGATCTCTTCACCTTGGGAGCCATGAGAACTATTTTTCAAGTTGCATGTAACTCACTCACAGAAAACAATGAAATATAACAAATCTTTCATTACATTAGAAAGGATCATTTTGTTTTTGAAGTTTTTATTCTTTTTTTGTAATAAAACCCCATGGTCCCAAGGAAAAATTTTTCTTTTTAATTTGGCAGTCAATGTGTTAAAAGTTTCTGAATTCTTCAACCTAACACAAACTTTTTAAAAAGAACAGTTTACAAGCATCTCACGAAGTAGATATTTTAAATTAGCTGTTGAAAGAAATTGAGTAGAATACTGGAGAAAGTATCTGGTATATTTGTGTAATTTAGAAACATTCCTATTCACAAAAAATTATTTCACGTAGTGACACATATTTGACCTGGAAAAGATATCTATTTCCGTAATATTAATAGATATCATTATACAACTCAGGAAACCACTCGAGATACTTAGAGTGCTGGGAGTGTTTGTTCTCTTAGATTGTATAAACTTGGGCTGCTTTAATGTTTTGTTAGATTTTTATAGTTCAGTGGCTTAAAAGCAGTGTGAGCAGAGAAATGCTATTCATGTTGAAAATGCTGAAGATACCTTTTTTTTTCATTAATTCAGTAAATTACAAAGACAATAGGTGCTGGGGAGTGATGAGATTGAAATAGTGTAATTTTTTTTTTAAAGATTTTCATTTCTTGATAGGAAAGGACTGTTGTAAAAATCCCTTTTTGAAATTTGGTTTGATAGTCATAGTGAAATACCCTAGAACTCCTAGGATGCTGGTCTTTAAATTATTGACTGCTTGAGCTATTAATAGTTGAATGTGTGTGCTTTTGTCAGAAAGTGAGCAGTGCACACAAGCGTTAGCCATGGGATAAAATCAATTTCATGTATCCTTTTCAATAATTTATAACACTTGGTTGGCTGGGCTTTGAGTGTTAATAAGCTAGGACAGATGAAGAATTTTAAATTACATTTTTCTCCCTTTGCATAAACAGGAATTTAAATTTTGAGAGCAAAAGTAAGAAATTTTATAATGACCAGGCAGCTGCAGAAACATATTTTGAAAGATGGTTTTCTGGGGAATGAAATCCATTTCTAATTTGCTTTTTAATGATTTGCTCTTAATTCTAGACTAGAGAGGCAGTTGCCTTAGCAGCATACTATATATCAAACTATTCTTTAAGAACTTATTTATAGCTGCCAGTTGTACCATATTAACCTTAATTTTTTGAAGCAGTCACTTTCTGCCTTTTATGAAATCTTTATAACTGGAACTTGCTTTCTTTCTGCCTAGTGGTTTATGGGAATAATAATCTTGTAAATTTTTCTAATCATTTTTATTGTGTAGGTGTTAAATATCCAGATTGTAAATTATATGTGCATATTGGTTCTTATTTATGTTTTGGTTTTTGAACTGTGTTGTAGCTCATTCAAACCTCTACCGGAGTACCTGAGGGAGAAATGAAATTGAAAAGCTTATTTCCCGTTTTCATTAACAGCTCTTCTGAAGGTTTAATGTTTAAACTTTTGGCTAGGAGGCATGGGCTGGCTGATTCTTTGATTTCACTTTATCCTTTATTCTTTGATTTCACTTTGGTAATAGGCTTGCCTAACTGATTCAATACCACCCTTGTTAGAAATGATCTCCTTACCCTCACTTCCTCAAAACTGCTTCCTGTGAAAACTCTTGCAATCACCATTAAGAGAAAATAACTTATAACTTAGAAACTATTCTTGTTCAATACACAGTTGAGATATTTGCAGTTTGGGACATTGTATGATTAAGACAAATTTCATTGTTTATATGTTATTGATAATTTGCATTTCAGCTACAAATTTATAATTACATAGAAAAAAATAAGGGTCCCAAGCTCCTTATTACTTTCACATCAGTTTGTCTCTTACACTAGACAAGGTTGATTGCTGTTGTGCCTTAACCAAAAATTCTTACTTTCTTAAATGGCTGTTGTTCCGCTAAGGCTGAAACTGAACAGCTAGATCACTGAAAGAGCAAATAGAGCTTTCTCTCTTTTTAAAAGTGTCAGATTATTTTGATTATTTTCTTATTTCTTCTCCCTATAACCGATTACTTCATGTTAGTATTTATGTTTAAGATTTACTCTTAACATAAAAAATCTTCAGAGGGAAAAACACGAATTTCATCTCTCTTAGAGAACATTCTGTAAATGTATACAAGTATTTGTTTGCTTTTAAATAGTTACAGGTCTCTTTTCTAATTACGATCTCAGAAAATAACATATAATCCTGATTGTTATAAGCAGTATTAAAGAGGAGTTTGTTAAATAAAATGAACCTTATGTAAGTTGACTTTTGTAATTCAGAAGAATACATAGTTTTTTACATTCTTAGCTTAATGTGTTATACCTGTGATCTCCTATAAGTAGTTATAGAACTAGAGGGGAGAAATACTTTCCCCATCGATCCTCTAAATAATCAAGTGTAATCTGGAGTTAGCATCTGTCAGCGTTGGGATTTCATCTCCATGACTTTCTGTCTGTATGATGTTGAGTGAGTCACCTAGCCTTTTAGAGTGTCTGCTAAACAGTTATAATAATAATAGTACTTGCGTCATAGGATTGTTAGTAGAATTAAATGTGATAATTTAGCATAGATATGTAGCATAGTGCTTAGCAGATAGTAACCAAAGAAATGTTAGCCGATTGTTATTAGTATTAGAATCATTGAAGAAAGGTCTATCTTTGAAGTTTTTCTTACTTTTTTTTGTTTTTTTTAACATCTGCCACTTCATTTATTTATTGTTTTTATTTGTAGGAGGAATTGAAACAAATTTTAAGGGAGATTTTCATTTTTTTTCCCCTAAACATAAATCGTTCAAGTAAAACCAACTTAACTATAGAAATGTAGCAAAGTAAGGGGAAAGTAGCAAAACAACCTAAGAGGCAAAGGTTGGAGAGGAAGAGATGGGTGTAGTCTGCATATATAATAACATTCATGTATGCCCGACCTGCTCTGGACCGCCTCCCCAGAAGGCAAACACAAGGACCTATTTTAAGAGGACGTTTCTGCCTAAACACATGAGAATGCTTCAACTTAAAGCTTAAGGTTAAAAAGAGAAAAAAAAGAAAAAAAAATTAAAAATCCCCATGAACCATCCAGCCATAGCCACCTTCCTTTATTGATCATAGGAGTTTCTTTTCATTTTATGAAAAGATTAATAAAAAGTATTGAAAAAAATTATTTTCTCATCTTACATTTGTAAAGATAATAGAATTCATAAGTTTCTTCGAAAACAGACCAGAAAGTGCCCTCCAATTTCTACCCTTGTTGGTGAGAGGATCAGCAGGACTAGAAAGTTTGGGATGCTGGAGCTGCTAGTGGAGAATGGGAAGCCCAGCCTCCCAGAAGAAATCAGAAAATACGGATGTAGGTGCATGTGGGATGTGGTTAGGAGCAACTCCAGGTGATACATGACTATGCAGAAAAGGGGAACACAAGGTGGTCAGAAAGGCCTCAAACTCCTCCTTGACATGTAAAACCAGTTTTTACAAAGATCCAAGCAGTTTGGTCCCAAACTGAGGCAAACACGTCAATGTTTATTCACGTGCTTTGTTTTTCTCTTTTAAGATTCAAAGTTACCCAAATTAAATCTTTCTAGTATTACTTACTATATATGCCTAAAAAAAGAAAAAAAAAAAAGAAGGGCTTTCAAAATCAGAACAGAGAAGAAGAGATTGAAAACCATCAAATTAGACCTCTTAGCTCCAAATGAAATGAAGTTAAGAACAAAACTGTTGGTTTCTAATAGGGAACAAACCAAAATCCAATCACTTTCCCTCCTTACCCCTGCCCTGACTGCTCACATCAACAACAAATGAGAAACACAGCTGAAGCCCAGTGTGTTGTGTTCTGCTCAAGAGCTGGGCCTGACCCCAGGCTCCATGGCTTCCTCTGTCCAGTGGGACACAGTGCCAGGGATGCTTTCTGCTATAGTAGGATTCTGCATGGCTGGCAGTGGGTGTGGGTGGGATTTTCAGAATGTGTTAGTGTGAAAAGTTATTCAGTTCTAAGGTTAATTTGGAAAGAAAAGCCAAATAAATATGTTTCTTTAATGAAGAAAAATTCATTGCCTTCAAACGTGGCAGGTGTTTTTTTAATCTATAGTTGGATTGAGGTAAGGAATTCAAATTTACCTGGCTTATGTTTGCATACACAATTATATTAAATGTGAAGTCTTTTAAAGACTGAAGGTCTGTTGATTTGTGTTTTAAGGAATAAGTTTTTGTAAGCTTATTGATACTAAAATGCATTTCATTACCATAGTATCTAAACTTTTGGGAAATGCCAACACAGTTTTATCTCTTTGGAATTATATGATATAGTTTATTTTCATGTTGAACAGTTTTAAACTTCATGATCTAATGTAAATTCTTGATTGTTTTTACAAAGTTATATGTTTACCTAGCACATGAACATAAGTATATACTTGCCCCCAAGGTCTTTGTACTTTTTGCTTCCTTTGCCTTGAAGCCTTTCTCCCTGATCATGGCCCAGCCTTGAAGCTCTCAGATCTATCAGGGCTCTGCACATGTTACCTGATTTTGAGGAATACTCTCTTTCTCCTATCTAAAATGTCACTCTATTCTTATTATTGTCCCCCACCCGACCAGCATTAGAATAAGGGTAATAAGGTAAGGGTAGGAACTTTGTTTTGTTCATTGCTGATTCTCCCACTGTGTGATACAGCACAGGGCCTGGCACATTGTAAACACTAATAAATATTTGTTAAGTTAATGAAGGAATGGCATTAATCAAATTAAAATGATTTTGTTTTAGATGTGGGGAAGAAGAATCTGAAACCAGTTTATATATATATATATATATATATATTTTTTTTTTTTTTTTTTGAGACAGAGTTTCACTGTGTTGCCTGGGCTAAAGTGCCGTGGCGTCAGCCTAGCTCACAGCAACCTCAAACTCCTGGGCTCAAGCAATCCTTCTGCCTCAGCCTCCTAAGTAGCTGGGAATACAGGCATGAACCACCATGCCTGGCTAATTTTTTCTATATATTTTAGTTGGCCAATTAATTTTTCCATTTTTAGTAGAGACGGGGTCTTGCTCTTGTTCAGACTGGTCTCGAACTCCTGACCTTGAGCGATCCTCCTGCCTTGGCCTCCCAGAGTGCTAGGATTACAGTCATAAGCCACCACGCCCGGCCAGTTTTTTATAATTTTATATGAGATTATTTAGGTATTTATGTTCATAAGGAGATGAACTAATTCAAAAAATGTCTTTTATTACCTTTCATTCCTCCCCTCCAAAAAAGAAAAAAAAGAAGTTTTAAAGTTTAGAGTACTTGGTACATAGTGTGAACTGTAAGAGGCCTGAATGAGAACACCAGATCAGCTTAAAATAGCAGTGAGATTGCACAGTAATTTATCTTGTTTTTCTTTCCAGGATCTAGCTCAGTGCCTAGCACATATGTTAAGATAGTCAATAAATGTTTGTTGGGTGAGTGAATGAGCCTGTAAAATTAGTAAAATCATGAACTAGTTCCTGATTTTCCAAAGAGTATCCTAAAGACCCTTGAATAAGAGCTTCTGGAATAAAATGGATCAAAGTAGTTTGGGAAATACTGTGTTCCATTAATTCTCAAACTTGAGTGAGTGTGCAGCAGAATCACCTGGAGAGCTTGTAAATGCAGTCTTTTAGGTTTACTTTCCCCACCCCTGTGTTTGAGGTAGGGCAGAGGATTGGCATTTCTAATAAGTTCTGAGGTCGTGGGGGTGATGTTGGTTCTGCTGGAGCCATTCTGGTCTTTTGACTTAGAGTAAAGATGTGTGATACAAAATGTGGCTAATCAATAGAACGGGAATATTTGAGGAAGAAGTGATAGTTACGAACTCCTGAGATATTAAATGTAGCACAAACTTGAATTTATGGAATTCTTTATGTTCGCCAAGGCTGTGGATCTTTCCATTGATGAATCCAGCTTGACAGGAGAGACAACACCTTGTTCTAAGGTGACAGCTCCTCAGCCAGCTGCAACTAATGGGGATCTTGCATCAAGAAGTAACATTGCCTTCATGGGAACACTTGTCAGATGTGGCAAAGCAAAGGTAATTTTTTTTTCTTGTTTTGAGAAAAGGTCCTTTGTTTTAGACTGTTTTTTCAGTTCTTTTTTGCTAAGTTTATGTGAATTTTTTTCCAAAATTTATGACAAAAAATAGAATTGAATGTAAGATTTGGCACCTATTTGTGAGATTGGGGAGAAGTTGTGTCCCTGAAGAAGAATATATTTGTAATTCTGTCATTTGCCAGATAATGGATCGTCCTCAGTACCTGTTCCTTTTATAAGATGGAAACAAGTAGTTCATGGATATGTTCATTACTAGTTAAATAAAGTTTTACTTTAGTTGATATGATACTGGCTATAATAGTCTGACTGTATATTGTTTATTTACTGATTGATTTCAAATACTGTCTTTCCTGGATTCTAATATTCCACCAATATAAAAGGCACCATTAACTAGCTTATGAGGGGGATGGAGCTCCAGTGGCGCAATCGGTTAGCACGCGTTACTTATATAACTAGCTTATGAGGGGGAAAAGAAACTAAGTTAAATGTCTCTATTGAGTATAATATAGATGTGAATTTCAGAAATGTTAAGATAGGCAAAAAATGGGCCTAGGAGTTGAGTCAGTAATAAGTTTAATGAGATATTTGTTTCCAAAGTTTGTATCATAAAGTGTAAATACTAGTGACAGTAACATAAAGTAAATTTGCTAAAGAAACCTTGGATATGTACATCAGACATCTTCACTGTATATAAGACTTTGAAAAATGGGGATGAAAGCTTTTCATTGTTTTTTTTTGGTAGGTGATTCCATCTAAATGTAAATGTATTTTCCTGCTTTTCCTTTTAGGGTATTGTCATTGGAACAGGAGAAAATTCTGAATTTGGGGAGGTTTTTAAAATGATGCAAGCAGAAGAAGTGAGTACTTAATATGTTGATGCATTTATTTCAAATGTGAAATTCTCCATTGTTAGTAGAGGAAATGTTAGTAGAGAATGTTGGTGGATTATTTTATGTACTATTGAGAGCATTGTTTTATTTAGACTATCACTCGGTTGTCTCTGCTTAGAGACGTATTAGAAAGCCTATAATTGGAAGGGCCTGAATTGACATTGTCAGTATTCTAAAAGATTTTGATTTTTATTTATTGCTTATAATAGAAAAAGATTTACAGATAATAATTTATAGATCTTAATTCTTTTTAGAAATTATCTTTGTGATATCAATTTTAAGGATTACTAATTAGTATATTTGCACCTCAGAACACTTCTACCAAAATTTCCAACTTTACATAGTTCTAAGTAATGGAAGGTGGGTAAGATTGCCAAGTGAAATAACCTAGAAGATATTCCTGGTTAAGGGTATTAAAGATGAGTTCTTTCATTTAAAATACTTCCTTATATATAAAAAAGAGGTTGTATTCTGTAAATGTCATGTCCTCCTCAAATCATCTGAATTTCTCAGGTAACCTGCCAAGACTGCGGTATGTGATACAACATAGAAACCTATTCCAAGAAACTTGGAAGTGAAGGGGTGGGCATAGAAGAGGGTTAGCCAATCAGGAAGCCCCCACAGGATAAACAGACTTATGATATTAGACTTATGTGGGTAGAGAAAGCGAAAAATGGAGAAAGTGAGGGAGCAACTGATGGTAATGAAGTCCTACAGAAGTTGGTAGGAGAGAGAACAGATTTTTTCTTAAAGGGAAGCATAGGGAGAATGGATCTTTTCAAATAAACAGGCTTCTTTGAGAGAGTTTTCATTCCTTACTGTGTGACCTTGAGAGTTATTTATAGTCTAAACTTGAATTTCATGAAGTTTCCTGAAGTATAATATATCCATAGTTCTGCCATTTACCAGATAATGGATAGTCCTCAGTATCTGTTCCTTTTTTAAGATAGAAACAGTGGTTATGGATATATGTTCATGGATAGTTAAATAAATTTATTTACTTATTTGGTAATATTAATATTTACCTCGTGGGAGAGTTATATAGTTAACTTAGAAATTGGTATGCTAAGCACTTAGCAGAGTCCCTGGCACCTGTTAAAGCTTAGTAAATTTAGCTAATTGTGGTGACATCCTTCTCTAATTTGTTAAGGCACCAAAAACTCCTCTACAGAAGAGCATGGACCTCTTAGGAAAACAACTTTCATTTTATTCCTTTGGTATAATAGGTAAGAGAAGAGTGAGTATGTATATGTTACATTTTTATTTGTGTTTTCTTTTTTGAATATGAAGTGTGGTGGTATTCTAGTCCTATTTATTGATTTTTCTTTCTATAAGCTTAATATTTATTTATTTATTTGAGACAGAGTCTCACTCTGCTTGGGCTAGAGTGTCATGGCATCAGCCTAGCTCACAGCAATCTGAAACTCCTGGGTTCAAGCAATCCTTCTGCCTCAGCCTCCCAAGTAGCTGGGACTACAGGCATGTGCCACCATGCCGGCTAATTTTTTACGTATATATTTTAGTCGGCCAATTAATTTCTTTCTATTTTTTGTAGAGATGGGGTCTTGCTCTTGCTCAGGCTGGTCTTGAACTCCTGCCCTTGAGCGATCCTCCTGCCTCGGCCTCCCAGAATGATAGGATTACAGGCGTGAGCCACTGCGCCTGGCCTACTTATTTTTTTTAAATTATGAAGCTAATCCCTAGCCATTGTCCTTTTCCACAGAGTAAAAATAGAACTCTGTATAAATCTGGTAATCAGAGAATATCACTATAAATATTTTCGTGTTTTTGTATTTCAAGTCTTCAACAAAAATGTAATGCTGTTGTTTTACGGACTTCTTTTTTTGTTTTTACGTATGTGATCATAAACATCTTGTCATTAAATATATGCTCACCTAAAATAAATTTAAAGGTTATGTAGTGTTCTGTTTTGTGAAGGAGAAGAAGTAATATCAGACTTCTTTTAGACATTTACCTAAGTTTTTTGAGTTTTTAAACTCACGAATAATTCTTCAATGCAGGTATTTTACTGTAAAAATCTCTCATTTCTTTAGGTTAAATTCTTAGAAGTAAAATTATTGAGTCAAAAGGTATTCATGTAGTTTTTAAATTTTTGGCCAACTTTGAGTGTTGGCATTAGCTTCACTGGTGAATAAAAGACTTCTCCTTATTTTACTTCACAGTTCATTGTTAGAGAAACTGAATACTTTATCATATGTGTGTGGATTATTTTTATTTCATTTTATGATCTGCCAACTATTTTTTTCCCTTCTCTTGTGTCTTGAGTCTTAGATTGATACCAGCTCTTTATATAACTAGGTTATCAATCCTTTTATTGCTTTAGATACAAGTAGTTTTTTCTCCGATTTTTAAATTCCCTTTTAGGGATATATAATACATTTGGTAGGGAGGATATGTGTTATTGAAACATCCCCCTTTCTTGAGATTCTGTTGGCACCCTCTGTTGATGGTCTCTGCAATCAAGGTATCTGTCTGTGTTCTATTCATAAAGACTCTCCCAACCCCATGTTTATAAGAACATGTATTTAAACATTGTTCTACAATTTTAATTTTTGACACTTAATTTTACTGTGTTACTTAAAATTTAGTACATGGCTTAAGGTAGAATTATAAATTTTTTAATCAGAAGGTAATTAATTATCTCAGTACCATTAATTCTATAATCCATTTTTTATTTGATGAGTTGAAATATCTTTATCATACATTAAACACTTACATTAATTTTGGAGTCTTTTTACCTTTTCTTTAATTCTCTTACCATGTTATTTTAATTATTCTAGCTAGCTTAGTATTTTCAAGTCAGTAATGAAATTTTAAAGCAATATTTCTGCTATGTAACTTCACTGAAATAATTTCTTAAATATTCTGTTTATTTCTTTATCATAAAGTAGAAGGTAGGAAGATATTTCATTGTTATTGTTTAACTGGTGTGTACAGTCTCATAGCTCCTTTCCTTTGATTATTGCTATTTATTTTCTAGAAGTTTTATAGTAAATTTGATAAATTCAAGGACATTCCAGCCAATTAAATATCTCTAGTTTATATTAATACTATATAATAAAACTATCTTATATTTAGTGATAAAAATGTTTCAACTTGATGATTATCTGGTTTTATATTAGTATAATACATTGGACATAATTTTTCTTGTGAGGGTAATACACAATAGACTGAGGGTCCAGATGCAAATCAGGAGTCAGCACACTTTTTTTTTTTTTTTTTTTTTTTTTGCTAAAAAGGACTAGATAGTAAATATTTTAGACTTGTTGTCCATATAGACTTTGTTGGACATATTTAACTGTACTGTCAACACAAAAACAACCATAGACAATATATAAACAAATGGATGTGGCCATGTTCCAACAAACTATTCCCCAAAACAGGCAGGAGGCCCACAGATTGTAGTTTGCTGACCCCTGGCATAATTCATTGGACATTATTTCTTTTATCAGTGTAGTATTTGAAATAGGATCTTAGAAGGTTACTATCTGGATCATTATATTGTAGTTAATGTAAAGATTTAATAAAACTTGTTTTAAACATTCATACTGATTTAGAATACAATTTTGAAGTAGCTTTATTTTATCAAACCTATAATGATACTGTTTCCTTTTTCCTCACAAACCTGGTGGTGTACTTCTTGCCCCTCTTTTTAAAGATAAAAGGTTGAAACAGGGATTATGGTTAATGTCAATTGATTTTTAAAAATTTTTTAAATACCACAAAAGTAGTAATTTTTAAGTGTTAATGTAGTTTTAGGTGTCTTAAGGTACATCACTCTTTGGGCTAAGTCCTAAGTGTTCCTTTGAATGCAGTATATAAGTGTAATGTTTTGATATTGAGTTACGAAAAATAAAATTCCAGGGTTTATTACCACAGAGTTGATAGTAAATAGAAAACCAATATGCGATACTGCCTTGTTTTTTCCATAGTATGAAAATGTTGGTAATATTTTCTCATATTATCAGATACTGTTGCATTAAGGGATGTGTGGGAGCAGTGGCAACCAGAGGTAAAATTGTATATGTGTGTGTGCATGTGAGCATGCCGGCACAGTATTGACGTTAAGCAGTGTTAACTTTAATCTCCCCTGCTTAATGGACTTTTTTTTAAAACTTTTGAATTGTGCTCTATTTTCCCTTTTATATATTAAGGGGCCTTTTGGATGCCCTCAGCTTGTCATTCTGTCCCTTCTAGGTGATTTTATAAAGGGGAAAAAATAGCTATTTAATTTTGTTCCAGGTATAATCATGTTGGTTGGCTGGTTACTAGGAAAAGATATCCTGGAAATGTTTACTATTAGTGTAAGGTAAGTTCTAAAACTTTATCATTCAAGTCTCTTTTAGCTCTCTCATTCCTCTGATAGCCATAGCTTACATTTCATTATGGAGGTCAGTATTATATAGAGCCCATAAGAGTATAATATCTTAAATAAGTCAAAATTCATATATTGAAATGATCTCTTGGAAAATGTAAACCTACATATATGGTGATGGAGGAAACCCACACTAGATGTATGGAATTATTTACCCATTATTGCATCGTTATGTAGAGATAAACAGTTAAGGATTGTCAAACTGAAAATGCACACAAACTGAAAAAGCCCACAGTATAGAAACTGAATTATTAATCTTGGAGGAAAAAGAAAATTCAAAAAGTAGAAGACAGATTTAAAAATAAATAGAAATGTTTGTATTTTCAGAGATCTGTCAAGAAACTTCATATGTGGGCCGGGCGCAGTGGCTCACGCCTGTAATCCTAGCACTCTGGGAGGCCGAGGCGGGCGGATTGCTCAAGGTCAGGAGTTCGAAACCAGCCTGAGCAAGAGCAAGACCTCGTCTCTACTATAAATAGAAAGAAATTAATTGGCCAAC
>CAUYRT010053891.1:0-10035 GCA_963574885.1 Lepilemur ruficaudatus
TACACATCTGATAAGGGGCTGATAACTAGAATCTATTTAGAACTCAGGAAAATCAGCAAGAAAAAAATCAAACAACCCTATCAAAAAGTGGGCAAAGGACATGAACAGAAACTTTTCAAAAGAAGACAGAATAATGGCCAACAAATATATGAAAAAATGCTCAACATCTCTAATCATCAGGGAAATGCAAATCAAAACTGCAATGAGATATCACTTATCTCCAGTGACAATGGCCTTTATCAAAAAGTCACAAAACAATAAATGTTGGCGTGGATGTGGAGAGATAGGAACACTCCTACACTGCTGGTGGGACTGCAAACTTGTGCAACCCCTGTGGAAAGCAATATGGAGATACCTTAAAGTGATACAAGTAGATCTACCATTTGATCCAGCAATCCCATTACTGGCTGGGCATCTACCCAAAAGAACAAAAGACACTCTATAAAAAAGACATCTGCACTCGAATGTTTATAGCAGCACAATTCACAATGTCTAAGATATGGAAACAACCCAAGTGCCCATCAATACATGAGTGGATTAATAAAATGTAGCATATGTATACATGGAGTACTATTCAGCTATAAGAAACAGTGGTGATATAGCACCTCTTGTATTTTCCTGGATGGAGCTGAAACCCATTCTACTAAGCGAAGTATCCCAAGAATGGATAGACAGGCACCACATGTACTCACCAGTAAATTGGTTTCACTGATCAACACCTAAGTGGACATATATGAACAACATTTATCAGGTGTGAGGCAGATGGGAGGGGGGAGGAGGGGATGGGTATATACATACATGATGAGTGTGATGTGCACCATCTGGGGGATGGTCATGCTTGAAGCTCTGACTCGGGGGAAGGGGGGCAAGGGCAATATACGTAACCTTAACATTTGTACCCCCATAATATGCTGAAATAAAAAAAAAAACAAGTAGGCAGAATGTAAAAGCTTATAATGGGGAAAGAAATACTTATGGTGCCTTTGTGACCATGATTAAATTGAAATATTGAAGGTTTCAGTGTACCAAAAGAGCTAAAAGAATGTACCTATTATAATGCAAACACAAATTCCAGTCACATATTCTCAGAAATGCTTCCTACTCCTTCCCTTTTGTTAGCATTATTTTGGTAAAGGAATTAATGAAATGTAACCTGTTAAAACTAAATTCAATTGCTTCACTTCTAAAAAAAAATAAATAAATAAACTAAATTTGCCTTTGTTGTTGAAAGTTGGTTTTGATGGGTGTGAGAATCTAGATCATGATTTGGTGGTACTTTTTTTGTAAAGGGCTAGATAGTAAATATTTTGTGCTTTGTGGACTATACAGTCTCTGTTACAGCTACCTCACTATGCCATTGTAGTGCAGAAGCAGCCATAGACAACATATAAACATATGAATGTGACTGTGTTCTGAAAATTTTTTTTATAGACTCAAAAGTTTGATTCATATGATTTCCATGGGTTAAAAATATTATTTAAAATTTTTTTTCAACTATTTAAAAATGTAAAAATCATTCTTGTGGACATATAAAAACAGGCTGGATTTGACATTTTATTTGATACCTGACACTTGGAGTAATTCTTATGATGTCTTAATGTGATATTAATTCTCTTACATTTTTAACTGTGGAGGAGTCAGCTGTCAGTCTAATTGTCCTTTCTTCGTTGGTAATACAGTGATTTTTTTCTTTGGCTGCTTTTAAAAATTTCTTATTGTTTCTGTTGCAGTTCCCTATGATGTATCCAAGTGTATATTTATTTTCATATAACCTGGTCAGGATTTGTTGCATATTCAGAATGTCTTTAATTGTTAGTGTTTTCTTCTAGAAAATTTTCAGCCATTATTTTTGCTTGTATCCTAGCATATCATATATAACATAGGAGATTGATCTAAGAAAAATTCATTTGAAGGTTTTTTACAAAGTTGCAGTATAAAATAGTATACCATCTCCCTCTTAGAATTGAGTGCTGGACAATTTCTGTATAGATGACCTCAGAAGCTTCTTTTTATCAAATAGTCATCACTTTTTTGGTTTGGCTGCTGAGAAATGCAGCATTAAGTATAATACTAATATGAAGTGTCTAAGAACTTAGTACATTTATTTGTGCACATTTTACATTACAATGCACATCATAAGTATGTATTAATAGTTTGGATAGCAAAAGTATGACTTGGCATTTGATTTTAAGCCATATTCAAAATAATTCTTTGTATTAGTGTTCATTTAATGGATTAATTACATGATTGGTGAGCTACTGATTATTCTTATTATTTGAATGCTTCAAGTTAGCAAGGTATGTTATGGTGCTTTAATATAGACAAATTCTTTCATTTCAGAGAACTCAATTTCCTGCATCTGCTGAACTTCAAAAACCCCGGCCGAAAAAAGGTCTGTATGCAATTTCACTGTATGTGTGTATTTGCACAGATTTCTCTGTCCCAGTTCTTTTCACATTCTATATGCATTAGAGCTTTTTAACTGAGGGCTCAGGGTTCAAGTTCCTGTTTGGGCATCAAAAAAAAAAAAAAAAAAGTGACCACTGGGAAAAGCATTAATAGTCTAAATGTTCTGTCACATCTTGCTTTTATTTTATAGTGTTGTTAGATATTAGGAGGTTGGTTTGACCTGTAAAAGTATTTAGATGAGGTTTGATTATCATGTAAATGTGTACTAATTTTCTACTTGGAAAACCACTCTGTGAGGTTCCCATAGTACAAATTAGACTTCAGATAATCTTATGTGTATGTTAAATAATTGTGAGATTTTATAACAATTGAGACTGGGCAACCTAACTAGGTGTAAAGAGCCGCATTTTGTAATCTGATAGAGATATGATATATATTTTATTTAGAGGAACAGGATTCTTTCATTTGCTAACCTATAAAGTCTTAGGAGTGTTTGTATCAGATTGTAGGTGACTATATTGGATATTCTCCTATGTCTGATGGATTGGGTGTCCTTGCTACTCACCAGGCATTAGAAAAATACCTGAACTAGGTCTTTAGTGAAGAGACATTCATTCATTCATTCATCTATCTATTATTTTTTTCTTTTCTTCTATTATTAATTAATTGTTTTTAGTTGAGAAAACCAAGGGGGATTGGAAGGGACATGACTTGCTCAGGGTCTTGTGTGTAGTTCTTACTTGCATACATGAGTTATAGTTGCCAGACTCTATATTCCTTTGCAGCATGTGTTTTCCTATTATGTGCTAAGAGTCTTAAGGTTGATTTTGTCAATAAATTGTTTAGTTTACTTGGAGCATTTCTGTCACTCTTTGAAATTATACTGGAAGTTATTGGAAAATATGATTGTCTTTCAGAAATTTATTTTACAAAGAATTTTTCAGGAAAGAGCTGTACATCTCTAATTTAGATTATTTGTAAAATCCAATGTAATCCTGCCAATATCTAACATAATTTCTACTATTCTTTATATCATTTCTGGACATGACAATCATCTTACTGTGATATCTGTTACTTCATTTATTTATTTACTTTTTAAAAAGACACATTATTCAACATCATGATCAGACTATTACATTTAGCAATCAACAGCATGGGTGCAAAAAAGAAAAAATGTACATTCCTTTGTTGGAATGCTTTACACTTTCTGCAGAACAGAAACTAAAATAACTATTATACAATTAGTCACAAATACGATCCTCAAGTGTTTTGCCCATACACATGAGTATTGTCTAAAACATTGTCTTTGTAGCAGCTAGGCCCTGTTACCACTGTGGTTGGCTGAGTTTGCAAATCTGTTGTAATCTGAAGCTTCCCTGTCACTTCTCTGGCTCCCCTATCCTGCTAAGCTTTGTTTCTTGAGAGTAATAAAAACTTTTTGCTACTTCCATAGCTACTGCTGCTACTAGCACCATGATAGCCACCCTGGTTTCCTGGTTTGGCAAAGTATTGGCCTCCACCACCGTAGGGGCCAGAGCTTCTGCCTCCAGAGTTTCCTGCCTTCATGAGTCCAAAATTTGAAGATTGTTGTAATTGCCAAAATCATTGTAGCTTCTTCCTCCTCCCTCCTCCTTCCTCCCCCTCCCTCCCTCTCCTTTTTCTTCTGACAGGGTCTCGCTCTGTCACCCAGGCTAGAGTGCAGTGGCACTATCTGAGCTCACTGCAGCCTCAAACTCCTGGCCTCAAGCGGGCCTCCTGCCTCAGCCACCCCAGCAGCTAGTACTACAGGTGCATGCCACCAAGCCTGGCTAATTTTTCCTTTTTGTAGAGATGAGGTCTCGCTATGTTGCCCAGGCTGGTCTTGAACTCCTGGCCTCAAGCAGTGCTTCTACCTTGGCCTTCCAAAATGCAAGGATTACAAGTGTGAGCCACTGTGCCTAGCAACCTGAAGTGATTTCTAAGATAAATTGTTATGTGGGAGGGGGGGAAAAGCACAGTATAAAAGAGTATTAGCCATATGCTACATTTTTTTTAAGAAAGAAAGGGACATAAAAAAAAAAAAGATGCCAGGATATATCAGAAACAAATGAAATTGGCTGTCTACAGGAGCTTGTGTGGAAATATGGTAGAAAGGATGAGGTATATGATATTTCTCTAAGTATGACTTTCTGTGTAGTTCTGACTTTTGGACTCACGTATTTATATCAGCAAAGATTGGAAAAACAAAAAACTTAAACATAGAATACAAACAGAAGCAAATATGTTATGGTTTATTAGAGTCACATTTTCTTACAATTGGAGAAGGGAGTTAAGTAGTTTTGAGAGAGGAAAGGTTAGACTGAGCCATGAGGTACTGGATTGGAATTGGAGGTATCAGTATTGAACTCAAGATTTTTAATATAGATATGTAGATACAGAATTTTTTTCCCTCTAATTCTGTCCACTGAGAAGGGTTAGAAGCAATGACGCCTTAGTAGCATTAAACACAGCAAGTGCGCAGATTTTAGTTTCTAAATATTCTTCAGTAAAAGGAACCAGGGATCCTTGAAGAAATGGCTAATCCATGGTTAGGGCTAAGAAAATGCAAGTTGAACCTGGCATATCTTGTGCCAGAAAGTAAGGAATGGCTTGCAGAGTGATGAGGTTTTGTCAAAAAGACATAGGAACCAGCTTAAAGGGCTTTCACTGGCCCCTGACCAATTCTGGAGTGATATAAGCCTCAAATAATCATAGTAATGGGTTATAACACATTGAATAAAATAAGAATATACTAGTCCATACTGATACAAATATATGAATAAATAATAAGAAAAAGCTCTTCCTTATAATAGAATGACAATTAATAATATCATATAAATCTAATAAAGAAGAAGGAATGACAGAAAATTAACATTTGGGCCCTTTTGTTATGACAGAGGGGCCCATTCGTCATCTGTGGCAAATATATCTTACTCTTGCTCTGTGAACCTATATCTGTTCTTGCTTTGTAAACCTGTCTTGTCCTTCCTCAATAAACTTTGTTTCACACTTGCAAAAAAAAAAAAATACCACTTGACAACCATCACAATAATAATTGATTCATGCAGGACCTCAATGGATGCTAAGACTAGGGGGTAATAGTTTCATGAGAAACAAGATATTTACATAAATTTCTAAGTGTCTTTCCATAAGATACTTTTTTAATTGTAAAGGGCAAAGTAGTAATTTTATAGTTAAGAAACCTACCAAACATCACCTTAACCAAGTGATAAAGATTAAGCGTAATAATGGGATACATCAATATCCTGTGCTTCCTAAATCACTTCTGTGGTATTCCTACCAAAAATACATATCTGAATATAATCATGAGGAAATATTAGACAAACCGAAATTGAAGGACAGTCTACAAAATAACTTGCTTGCGTTTTCTAAAAAAAAAAAAAAAAAAAAAAGCCAAGGTCATGAAAGCCAAAGATATGGAGATATGACAGCTAAATATGGCACCTGTTCATAGATTTGATTCTAGAGCAGAAAAATATCTTTAAAAAAATTTTTAAATTACAGACTTTTTTCTTTTGCTCTGAAGGAAATTTTAGGACATTTGTCAAAATTTGAATAAGAATGGTAGGATAGATAATAGTATTGTATTAATGCTGATTTTGATAAGAGAATATTGGTTTTTTTTTTTTTTAGTAAATACAGGTTTTTTGGGAGCAAAGGGAATTATGTTTGCACCTTTCTGAAAAATCTTTCAGAAAAAAATTTATGCCTTTGGACTCTAGGATGAGAGAAAATGTATGTGTCTGTATCTGTAAAGAGAATGATAAAGAAAATGTGATAAAATCTTACCATTTAGGGAGACAGAAAATTTTATAGGAATTCTTTGCACTGTTTTTTCAGCTTTTCTTTTCTTTTTCTTTTTTTTTTTTGAGACAGAGTCTCGCTCTGTTGCCCTGGCTAGAGTGCCGTGGCGTCAGCCTAGCTCACAGCAACCTCAGACTCCTGGGCTCAAGCCATCCTCCTGTCTCAGCCTCCCGAGTAGCTGGGACTATAGGCATGCACCACCATGCCCGGCTAATTTTTTCTATATATATTTTTAGTTGGCCAATTAATTTCTTTCTATTTATAGTAGAGACAAGATCTCCCTCTTGCTCAGGCTGGTTTCGAACTCCTGATCTTGAGCGATCCTCCCGCCTCGGCCTCCCAGAGTGCTAGGATTACAGGCGTGAGCCACTGCGCCCGGCTTCAGCTTTTCTTTAAACCTAAAATTATTTAAAATAAAAAAATTTTTTAGAATTATTCCTTTAGAAGACAGCCTTTTGGATCAAATCCATAAGCATATAACAATGTTGATTCTTTTCTCTTTTTTCTTTCTTTTTTTTAATTTTTTGATACAGGGTCTCACTCTGTCACCCCAGCTAGAATGCAGTGGCTCAGTGGCTCATCATGGCTCACAGCAGCCTCAAACTCCTGGGCTCAAGCGATCCTCCTGCCTCAGCCTCCTGAATAGCTGGAACTATAGCTATGAGCCACCACCACCAGCTAATTTTTCTGTTTTTTGTAGAGACAGGGTCTTGTTCTTGCTCAGGCTGGGATCAAGCTCCTGGCCTCAAACAATCCTCCTGCCTTGGCCTCCCAAAGTGTACAGGCCTGAGCCACCACGCAGGCCTTCATTATTTTCATTCATGTGTAGATGGGCTTATTTTCTTCATTTTAATCATACAATTCACCCATTTAAATTGTGCAGTTCAATGGTTTTTGATATATTACATTAATATTATTTTTAATTATGGCAAAATATGTATAGCATAAGCTTTTCCTTTTTAACCATTTTTAAGTGTACAGTTCAGTGGCATTAATTACATTCACAATGTAGTACAGCTATTGAAAATGTTTTCCAAAACTTTTCATCACTCTAAATAGGAACTCTAACCATTAAGCAATACTCCCCATTTTTCTCTTTCCTAGCTCCTAGTAACCTTTGTTCTACTTTGTCTCTGTGAGTTTTGCCTATTCTAGATATTTCATATAAGTGGAATCATGCAATATTTGCCTTTTTGCATCTGGCTCATTCCACTTAGTATGTTTTCAAGGTTCATCCATGTTATAGCTTGTATCAGGACTTCATTCCATTTTCAGTCTGAATAATATTCCACTGTATGTTTCTACCGCATTTTGTTTATCCATTCTATTGATAAATGGATGAACAACTTGGATTGTTTCCAACTTTTGGCTATTAGATAGCCAAGTAATGCTGTAGTGGATGTGCAAATATTTGTTTGAATCCTTGCTTTCAATTCTTTTGTGTATATACCTGGGTAATTCTATATTTAACTTTTTGAGGAACTGCCAAACTGTTTGCTATAGCAGCTGCGCCATTGTACATTCCGATCAGCAATGTCTGAGAGCTCCAATTTCTCCACATCCTTGCCAAAAGTTATTTTCTGCTTTTTTAAAAAATAGCCATCCTAATAAGCATGAAGTGATATCTCATTGTGGTTTTGATTTACATTTCCTTAATGACTAAGGATGTCAAACATCTTTTTATGTGCTTATTGTCAGCAATTTTGGTATCTTCTTTGGAGAAATGTCTATTCAAGACCTTTACCCATCTTTTAATTGATTATCTTTTTGTTGTTGAGGGTAGCCCCCTTATTTTTTTGAGACAGAGTCTCTCTCTGTCCCCCCAAGCGATCCTCCTTCCTTAGCCTCCAGAGTAGCTGAGACTACAGGTACATGCCATGATGCCCGGCTAATTTTTCTACTTTTAGTTGAGACGGGGTCTCGCTCTTGCTCAGGTCTCGCTCTTGCTCAGGCTGGTCTTGAACTCCTGAGCTCAAGTGATCCTCCTGCCTCAGCCTCCCAGAGTGCTAGGATTACAGGCTTGAGCCACTGCACCTGGCTAAGGACAGCCCTTCTTAATAGTGATTGGTTTGTGTCTTTTTTTTTTTTTTTAAGAAATTTGTACTTCAGTTATTTTAGGATTTTCTTGAAAAATTTGATTCCAAGAACCCTGTTCAGTACCATTTGGTTTTTTAAAAAAGCCAATAATTTTTCAACATTTTTTTTTCCTTTAGTCTGAAAAGGAAGGCAGATTTAAAGGAACTGTTAAAAGAGTATAATCTTAGAATTACAGTTATAGCTAAGCATCGTCTCTTTTTTTCTTCACTGTTGTATGTGAAGTGAGTTATGATGTAGAAATTATTTTAAAGTTATCATGTTAAACACCCTTAAACTCATAGAAGTGTAGATGTATGAACTGATGCAGTACTTCTGGATAGAAGTTTTGTATCAGGAACT
This sequence comes from Lepilemur ruficaudatus, assembly GCA_963574885.1. NCBI lineage: Eukaryota > Metazoa > Chordata > Mammalia > Primates > Lepilemuridae > Lepilemur > Lepilemur ruficaudatus. The sequence goes on from CAUYRT010053891.1 coordinate 8,689, forward strand.
TTAAACATTCATATTGTTTAACCTAGCACTTCTTGTTCTAAGAATATATTCTAATAAAGTATCCTAAACATATATATTTTTAAAATCAGAGATGTTCATTACTCAGTATTTATAGCAGTGACTTATTGGAAACAACCTACACATTCAGCAGTGAAAGAAGACTAAGTGATGATTCATTCATGCAAATAAATACTATGCAGCTATTTAAGATAATGTTTATTATTTAAAAGTGGGATTTAAGATTGTCTTCAGATAATTATCTCTCTTTAAAAGTACATATAAAAATGTTAGAAATATGGTAAAAAATGATAACCATGATTATCTGTAAGTGATTTTAATTTTTTTGTTGTTCCTTTACATATTTTCAAAAATTTTATAGTGAGTATCTTTTCTAATTTTATGTATTTATATTTTATTTTTAAACTGCTTATATATTATAAGGTTACATATCAGGCATATATGAATTTTTTCTAGTTGTAAAAAGTTTGAACAACTTCAAGAAAGCTAAAATATTCCTTAAATCACTATCCAGTCCAGAAGTAGTTACCAGTAGTGTGCTTCATTCAGACTTTCATACAGTTTGTATGTATGTGTATATGTAATTAACAATAGAAGTATATGGTTTACTGTTATGTGGGTGTTGTAGATAAATGGTAACTATCATATATTTTGCTAGGTCAGTACATCTTGGAGGACTTTCCATGTTAGTAGGTAAAGATCACCTCATTTTAAAACATAATATTTTATAGTATGGATATATTACAGTTTCTTTTCCTTTTGATAGCATTTAAGTTCTTTCCAATTTTTCACTATTTGCTGTAATGAACATTCTTGTACATGAGTCCTTGTGAACTGCTGGGAAAAAGATATGTACATTTTAAGTTTCAATAATTCTGCTAAGCTACTCCCCAAAATGGCTATTCATATTCTCACTATGAACATGAAGTACCTACAGCATTTCTGTGATGTGTATAATATAACAAAAGAAATGTGTAATATAGGATTATATGAAGGGTGTATTAATACTTTTTCAGGCAAAGTTTTAGTGAGTTGCTTTCAGCAGTGAACAGCAGAAGTGGTAAGGAAATTTATTGGCTTATGTAAGAGGAAGTCCAGAATTAGAGTGGGTTCTAGGGGTTGGTCCAGCAAATTGATAATGTCATTAAGGCCTTAGTTCTTTCTGCCATTACACTCTGCTGTCCAGTGTGTCCCGACCCGCGGGTACGTTATTCGCAGAACCTGGAGGAGGGAGCGGGAGTTGGATGGGACAAGAGACGCGAGAGATGGAGACAAGACAGTATTCTGATCAAGTCTCGTTTATTGAACATAGGATAACAGTTTTTATAG
>CAUYRT010053894.1:0-10062 GCA_963574885.1 Lepilemur ruficaudatus
CTCAAACTCCTGGGCTCAAGTGATCCTTCTGCCTCAGCCTCCCAAGTAGCTGGGACTACAGGCATGCGCCACCATGCCCGGCTAATTTTTTCTATATATTTTTAGTTGGCCAATTAATTTCTTTCTGTTTTTAGTAGAGACGGGGGGTCTCGCTCTTGCTCAGGCTGGTTTCGAACTCCTGATCTTGAGCGATCCTCCCGCCTCGGCCTCCCAGAGTGCTAGGATTACAGGCGTGAGCCACCGTGCCCGGCCTTCATCAAGTATTATTAATTGACTTGATCTATTTGAAAAAGAATAATAACTTCTGCCCTCAATCCAGTAGTTGCTTCTGGCGTTGTAAGCCTCCCCCAACCCCACCCCGGGGGTCCTTCTGCCTCTGTGATCTTGCAGACAGTTCACCTCTCAGAGCCTCGGCCTCCTCATCTGTAAAATGGGACAAGAATCCCTGTTGTGAAGAGTCGCAGGTTGATTGTATCCTGTAAGGCGCTGGAGGGAATAAATGTGGAAGTAGCGACCCGCCCCCGCCAGGCGAGGCAGGTGAGCCCATTTCCAACCCGGGAGGCCGGGCGTGGCGTGACACTTCTCCTCCGCAACACCAGAGGGCGATGTGTCCGGCTGCGGCCCTGCCGGCCCACGGAGGCGACGCTCTGGCCCGCCGGCGTCTTCCTCCTCCACGTGGGGACGCAGGATGGCGGCGGCGGCGGTGGCGACGGTGGGTCTGCGTGAATGGGGGCGGGGGCGTCACGGCCGGGCGCTCGGGCCCGGGTCCCCGAGGCCGGAGGGAGGCAAAGCGGGGTCCTTCCGGACGGGCGGCGAGGGTGACGCCCGGCCCGCTTGTTCGCGCAGGACGAGGCGGCGGCGCGCGACGTGCAGCGGCTGCTGGTGCAGTTCCAGGATGAGGGCGGGCAGCTGCTGGGCTCCCCGTTCGACGTGCCCGTGGACATCACCCCGGACAGGCTGCAGCTCGTGTGCAACGCGCTGCTGGCCCAGGTGAGCGGCCGGCCAGGGCTGCCCCGCATCCTCTCCCCCGGGCGGGCGCGATGGGGGATGAGGGTCCCCACCGAGGGTCTGGAGGATCATGGTCCCCCCGCTACTCAGCGATAGTGAGTACCTGGCGTGAGTCTTCACCTACCTCTGAGGAGAGTCAGAAGATGCAATTACTGGAAAAGCGCTTTACACGCCGATCGTCAGGGTCCTCCTGCGGAGAGAGGCTGCGTTTTGAACGCATTGGGTGTAATATTTCATTGATTTCTTGTCACAGCCCCTCGAGATCGGATTCATTAATATCCCCATTTTCAGACTCAAAACCCAATCCTCTTCACCTTCAAGCTAGTGTTTACAGAAGTGCTCTCCTTTGGGGTGGGGAGAGGATGTTTAAAAATACAGTTCCTGGGCTCCGCCCCAGATTTACTAAACCAGACTTTGAGGTGAAGCTGGAAGTCCACATTTTTAACCAGCTTTTTGGATGCTTCTTAAACAAATACAGCATAGTGTAGTGGTTTTGAAAACACTGTCTGCTGCTGTATGCTTACCCTGATCCCAGACCTGATAACCTGGACTGGTCATTAGCCATAGGACGTTGAACTAATGGGTTAGTTGCTATGAGTCTCTGCTTTTTAATCTATCAACTGGGAATATTAATGTCTACTTCCCAGGTGATTGTGAGATTCAGATAAAAAATTTCAAAGTGCTGTGTAAGCACTTTATCCAAGAATTAAAAAGGTCTTGCTCAAAGGGAAATGTTGGGGGTATCCCAAGCAGGGTGGCTGGAAAGAAAGAAGCTTCACTTCCCACAACTGAGTGGGAAGCATCCCTGGCAGAGGTGGCCCTGCACATCCTTCCATGAGGGGTTGTCTTTTACCGTTGTCCTATAGGAGGATCCCCTGCCGCTGGCTTTCTATGTCCATGATGCTGAGATCACCTCCTCACTTGGGAAGACACTGGAGTCCCAGGCAGTGGAAACAGAGAAGATCCTAGACATCATCTACCAGCCACAGGCTATTTTCAGGGTCCGGGCTGTGACCCGCTGCACCAGCTCCTTGGAGGGTCATAGCGAGGCGGTCATCTCTGTGGCCTTCAGCCCCACAGGAAAGTAAGGATAGCTGCAGAATTGTGGTGGGGGAAGGGGGATTGCAGCCTCTGGGGTGGAGAGGATCCTGCAGAGTTATGATTGATAGGGCCTTGGGCTGCCTACTGTAGACCCAGACTCAGGGCTCTGCTTGCAATTAAGGGACTTTCCCAGTGGGGCTTGGTCCCAAAGGCCAAGGACACCTGCCTTGGACAGACCCTTCCGGGACTTGATTTCAGGAGATCTGAGCTGCAAGCTCAGCTCTGCTCCTTGTGAGCTGTGTGACTTGGATACGTCACTTAAGTTTTCTGAGTTAATTTCTCATCTGTGAAACTGGGATTAATTGATTTTCATGATCTTCTGAGAATAATGAGATGCTTCAAAAGCTGGTTATAGTTGTGTCCATTCCTTTTAGGAAGGAAGAGGAAAGAAATGACCTCTTAAAGTCTTCTCCCACATGGCAGCGTCAGTATTGTATTTCTCCTTTAGGGGAGAGGAAAGAGTCCAGTCCCAGTTTCTGTTCACAGAATATGATTGCATAGGTGGCAGAAATGCACATGTGCAGTATCTCAGGGTGGGCCAGGCTTTTTGCCCACCACTGCAGAGGTCAAGTGTCCTCTCTTCCCCAGGTACCTGGCTAGTGGCTCCGGAGACACTACTGTACGCTTCTGGGATCTCAGCACAGAGACACCGCATTTCACTTGCAAGGGTCAGTGTGCAATTAGCCAATTGTTGGGGGGTGGTTAATGCAGTAGGGGGTGGCTGATCTGCTCAGCTCTTTAGTTCCTGGGGAGGCCCAGAGCAGATTCCAACCCCTTAACATCCAGTTTAGCGGCTGTCTGTTCCTAGGTAGAAGTGACTTGAACACAGCCAGCCACTTCCAAACAAGCAGAGACTGGACTAAGAGTCAAGGTGGGGTGTGGGGAGGGGCTGACTGGCTGGTATCAAGGAGAACCCGGCTTAAATCCAGCCTCTGCACAGTGGTTCTCAAACTTTGGTGCACATCAGAACCACCTGCGGGGCTTGTTAAATACAAATTGCAGGGGCCACCCCAAGGTTTTAGTTTCAATAGGTCTGGGGTAGGACCTGGGAGTCTGCATATCTAACACATTCCCAGGTGGTCTGGGGACCACACTTGGAGAACCACTGCTATACCACAGACTAGCTCGGTGACCTTGGGGTGGGGCTGGGGGTGCTCCCTTTCTAAGCTATAGTTTTCTCATCGGAACATGGGGATGATAATTCTTGCTTTGCCCCATACCTTAGAGCTTTAGTGAGAATTACAAAGGGTGACTTGTATGAAAACACTTTATATCATACGTCAGATAAAGAATTACTAGAAAGTGACAGTGTTATCTGTGCAGCAAGATGCACAGCTCTAATACTCGGGGTATGTTCTCCCTTTGCCTAAAAAGCCTTATCTCTCCTTTTGTTTGACCGATCTTCCTTCCTTTCCTTTCTTCCCTTTGTTCCTTCCCTTTCTTCCTTCCTTCCCTTTCTTTTCTTTCTTTCTTTTTTTGAAAAAGAGTCCTGCTCTATCTCCCAGGCTGTAGTACAGTGGTTCAGTCATAGCTCACTGCAATCTCAAACTCCTGGGCTCAAGCCATTCTCTTGCCTCAGCCTCCCAAGTTGCTGGGACTACAGCCACGCACCATCACACCTGGCTAACTTTTTTTTTAATTATTATTTTTTGTAGAGGCAGGATCTCACTATGTTGCCTAGTCTGGTCTTGAACTGCTGAGCTCAAGCAGTCCTCCCACCTCAGCCTCCCAAAGTGCTAGGATTATAGGCGTGAGCTATCTATGGCACCTGGCCTGGATCATTCATTTATTCAGCAAATGGCTAAGGAGTAGCTGCAATCTGCCAGGCGTTGCTGGGCACTGGGGATGAAGACAGCCCCTTATTTCTCCCTCCCCTGCTTTCTTAGGACACAGACACTGGGTCCTTAGTATATCCTGGTCCCCAGATGGCAAGAAGCTGGCCTCAGGCTGCAAGAATGGCCAGGTAGGTGGTGATTGGGTAACTAGTCAGGACTCGGGGACACCCTCCCTGGGGGACAGTGCAGAGTCAGGTTCTGGGGTCTTCAGGGAGGGTCGTGTGGGGGTTGGGGGTGGGGGATTTTGATGGGACCAGGAACTGGTTGGGGAGTGTTATTCAGTGAGCTTCTGTCCTTCAGATCCTCCTGTGGGACCCAAGCACAGGGAAGCAGGTGGGAAGGACCCTCACCGGCCACAGCAAGTGGATCACGGCCCTGAGCTGGGAGCCCCTCCATGTGTAAGTGACGCTGACCCAGCTGGGGCAGGTGAGGAGCCAGGGGCTCTAAGCTGTCCCCCTTCTCTGCTCGGCACAGAGAAGCTTTACATGAGGGGATGAGATGGGCAGCCTGAATAATGGTGGTGGTGTAGTGGGCGGTGGGAGGGTCTCCCAGTTCCAGATCTGCATTGCTGCTTGGGAGGAAGTTTTTCATCGTGGGCCCTGAGAACCACCTTGTAGTACAGCCGGGTCTGGAGGTCAGAAAGCTGCCGAGAGATTGATTGTCCTGGTGTTTTAGCTGGGAATAGGGAGATGCTGTAGGCAGGTGTGCGTTGCCAGGTCACAGGTGAGGTCACATCTCTCTCTCCCTCACCAGGAACCCTGAGTGCCGCTATGTGGCCAGCAGCTCCAAGGACGGCAGTGTGCGGGTGTGGGACACAACCGCAGGCCGCTGTGAGCGCATCCTCACTGGACACACCCAGTCGGTCACCTGTCTCCGGTGGGGAGGGGACGGGCTTGTCTACTCCGCCTCCCAGGACCGCACTGTCAAAGTCTGGAGGGCTCACGACGTAAGAACCGGGAGGGTTCAGGAACCAGTCTGGCAAATCTCAAGTCACAGGACACTGGTGCTGGGAGCGGCCTTGACCTCAGCGAATGCAGTGTTTCCCATATGGGTACTGGGAGCCCCCGTCAGGGGAATGCTTTGGGAGCAGGGGTTCTGAGATCCCAGTGTCCCTGTTAGATAGTCAAGCTCTGGAAATTCCTGCTATAAGAAGCCTGTTTAGCTTTATCGAGCCTGCAGTACCCCAAACTTATTTGACTGGAGCCCTTTTATTCTGGCATGCTTCACCTATCTGTCCTGTGAAACATATTGAGAAATGTTGATCTTGATTGGTGCCCTCATTTTACAGATGGGGAGAGTTGAGCCCAGAGGAGCGATTTGATTGAGCTCACAGTAAATGAGTGATGGAAACTCAGGGTCCTGATTCTTGGAGTCCTGTACCACCCACCTCCTGGGGCTAATCTCCGCAGGGTGGAGAGTGCTGTGTGCGTGCGTGCCTGCGTGCTTTGACCTGTCTCCCTTCGCTCTAGGGTGTGCTATGCCGGACTCTGCAAGGCCATGGGCACTGGGTGAACACCATGGCACTCAGCACTGACTACGCCCTGCGCACAGGGGCCTTTGAGCCCGCTGAGGCTTCAGTTAATGCCCAAGACCTCCAGGGGTCATGTGAGTGAGTGGGAGAAAGAGGAGAGGGCTGCTTGGGAAGGGGCCATTTCTTGTGTTTGCTATTTGTGTTGGATTTTCTAACCAGCCTTGTTCCTCATCTCCTTTCCTCCCGGTCGGTACCGGGCCACAGTGCAGGAGCTGAAGGAGAGGGCTCTGAGCCGATACAACTGTGTGCGGGTGAGTGTGTGCCCGCCTCGTGTGTCCCCTGCTCCGTACCCTTCCCTCTCTGCAGCACTCAGACCCCTGTGCCTTCCAGCCCCAGCTCAGAATATACCTATTCCAAAAAGTTATTCTGGATAATCGTAGCTTGCAATCTTAAAATCTTAATGTGCTAGGGATTATTTTATTTCATTTTTTGTTTTGTTTATTTGCCTATTTGTTATATTCCCAAAGTATCTTCTTTTTATATAGTTTGGTTTGTTAAGTTTTTTATTTTATTTAAGGTTATTTACACATTCACATGGTCTGAGTTTCACAAAATACAAAGGGTGAAAGGTCTCCCACCTCTCTTGCGCAGTCACCCATTCCTTCTGGAAGTATCCAGTGCTGCCAGTATCTTGTGTCACCTTCCAGAGAAGTCATACATACACATACGTGTGTGTGTACAGTATACACAAACACGTGTACATACAAACACTTAAGCCACATAAAGTCCTTCCCTTTTTTTTTTTTTTATTATTTTGAGACAGAGTCTCACTCTGTTGCCTGGGCTAGAGTGCCGTGGCGTCGGCCTAGCTCACAACAACCTCAAACTCCTGGGCTCAAGCGATCCTCCTGCCTCAGCCTCCCGAGTAGCTGGGACTACAGGCATGTGCCACCATGCCTGGCTAATTTTTTCTATGTATTTTTAGTTGTCCGGCTAATTTCTATTTTTAGTAGAGACGGGGTCTCGCTCTTGCTCAGGCTGGTCTCAAACTCCTGAGCTCAAACGACCTGCCTGCCTCGGCCTCTCAGAGTGCTAGGATTACAGGTGTGAGCCACCGCGCCCGGCCGAGTCCTTGCCCATTTTAACACGTCATTTCATGCCCTGCTTTTTCATCTAATTTTAGTTATTATATTTAATATTTATATTTTATTATTTTATATTAATAATTATACTTAATATTATTATTTAGAAATCCCGTGTGTGTGTAGAATTTTGTTTTCCTTTTGGGTGAAGTGGCTTGTTTGCGCTCACATGTGAGTGAGTGGCTGACCTGGGCCTTGTTCCTCCTAATCCTGGCCTCTGTCTGCTCCTGGGGTTGAGTAATCAGTGGCGTGTGTCTGCGCTGAGGTTGGGCTCCCCTGTCTAGACCACATCCAACACGTGTGCCCTCTGCCTCCCCTAGGGCCTGGGCCCAGAGAGGCTGGTGTCTGGCTCAGATGACTTCACCTTATTCCTGTGGTCCCCAGCAGAGGACAAGAAGCCCCTGGCACGGATGACGGGACACCAGGCCCTCATCAACCAGGTGCTCTTCTCTCCTGACGCCCGCGTCATGGCCAGTGCCTCCTTCGACAAGTCCATCAAGCTGTGGGATGGCAGGACGGGCAAGTGAGTGGGGGTGGGCACTGCTCCTCTGTAAGGAGCGAATAATAGGGGTAGCCTGGCACTGTCGCTTACCAGTGTGGGCCTTTTCCAAGCCTGTTTCCTCTTCTGTAACAGGCAGACCCGCTACCTCTCAGCTTTGTTGCAGGGTTTAAATGAGATGGTATATTGAGGAACAGCGCTGAACAGGCATTAAAAATGCTAATTTAGGCCGGACACAGTGGCTAACACCTGTAATCCTAGCACTCTGGGAGGCCGAGGCGGGTGGATCACTCAAGGTCAGGAGTTCGAAACCAGCCTGAGCAAGAGCAAGACCCCGTCTCTACTAATAGAAAGAAATTAGCTGGACAACTAAAAATCTGTATAGAAAAAATTAGCCGAGCGTGGTGGCACGTGCCTGTAGTCCCAGCTACTCGGGAGGCTGAGGCAGAAGGATTGCTTGGGCCCAGGAGTTTGAGGTTGCTGTGAGCTAGGTTGATGCCACGGCACTCTAGCCCGGGCAACAGAGTGAGACTCTGTCTCAAAAACAAAACAAAAAAAATGCTAGTTTATTTCATGTCTTAGGGGAAAAGTCATCTTAGAGCTTGCCTGAGGGCAGGAATGCAGCTCCAGAGGAGGTGAAGTGGTAGGTAGGTATGTGGTACCGTCATGTGGCCCTCCTCAAAGTGCAGGCCACAGACCAGCGGCATCAGCATCACCTGGGAGCTTGGTAGAAATGCAGAGTCTTGGCCCCCATCTCAGACCTTAAGAGTTAGAATCTGCATTTTAATAAGGTCTCCAGGTGATTATTCGACTTATCCGAGTTTGGGAAGCCTTGGCATAATGAGGTTCAGTGCCCTTGGGGTTAACCAGGTCGGAGGAGAGGCAGAGGCCCAGGCCAGGAGGGAAGAGGAGCCAGGGAAGCCCTGACTGGGGCTGAGGGGGAACCTATGTGTCAGTCATTGCGGGTTTTCATGCAGCAACCCTTTGAAATAGGCAATTCAGTACCTTTTAAAATAAGGAAACTGAGTCTCAGAGATGCCTGATGGTTTGTCCAATGTCACACAGCCAGACTGTATTGACTCGAAAGCTCCGGCCTTTTATTCCATGCCCCCTGTCAGCAAGCATCCGCTATGCTGTGGGGTGTCAGGCAGATGGGCTAAGCAGGTGGCTGCACTGGAGTCTGTGACATGCAGAGTTGTGTAGGTACGGAGGCCTGGCAAGAGGCACCCTGGAAGCAAGTGGGTTTGGAGAAGCTTTGCAAATAGTAATGACAGGCAGTGATTAAAATGCTCTGGAGTAGGGCCAGGCAGTATGGTTTTGTAAAAGTTCCCAGGTAATTCTAACAGGCAGCCAAGGTTGAGAACCACTGCTGTGGGCGCGGGGAACCCTTCAGACATTAATATCCATCATCGTCTTCCCCTGGCCCAGGTACCTGGCCTCCCTGCGTGGCCACGTGGCTGCCGTGTACCAGATTGCATGGTCAGCTGACAGCCGGCTGCTGGTCAGCGGCAGCAGTGACAGCACGCTGAAGGTGTGGGATGTGAAGGCCCAGAAGCTGGCCACAGACCTGCCCGGCCACGCGGATGAGGTAGGGCCGGTCTGCATAGGCAGGAGACAGGTTGGGTTGCAGCCCAGCTCTCCTCCCCTCACCACCTCTCTTGGCTTCCTCTTCCTCCTCCTCGGTTTAGGTGTATGCTGTCGACTGGAGTCCAGACGGCCAGAGAGTGGCAAGTGGTGGGAAGGACAAATGCCTCCGGATGTGAGTGTGGGAGGTCGTGGGTGGTGTGCTCAGCTCTCCTGCCTTCGCACTCTGTCCCTTGTGGCGTAGAATTCCATAGGGCCCTCCAGGGGCTCTTACTGTCCCTGAGGTGGTGTGTGGTGCAGGTCTTCAGCGGGCAAGTGGGAGAGCCACCGAATTACGGAGGCCAGGAGAGAGCCTCTCTAGAGGGTGCATCTAGGGTTTCCCCAGCACTGGATTATGGATTTTGAACTCACAAGACCTGAGTTCAAATCCTGCTTCAGCCTCGTAGTGTGTAATTGCAGAGAGCTCGTTTAACCTGTCTCTTGAGAATTGTCAAACCTTTGTAGACAGGAGGATCTACTAAGATCCTCTAAGATAGGGTGAATGCTCTCTGGGACCTAAAGCATATGCACTTCTGAGGACTTGTCACTATTTGGCCGTGGGCATCCCAGGGCCAGGCCAGATGAGTCCCTTTTCCTTTCCGAGACAGGCAGAGGGTGGGTAGCCTGATTTTGGGTGGCTACAGCAGGGATGGTCACAAGCTCTTGACGACTGTGATTGTGAAGCATGGACTGTTCCTCACGGTGGGCCCTGGGATCACGTGGCAGCCTCCTTTGCTCATGCCCCTCCCCTCTCCACAGATGGAGGAGATGAAAAGTCCCACAGTTCCCTCTGACCCCCGTCTGGACTCGGCCTCTGCCAGCTGCCTGCCTGGCCAGAGAACAAAGGCCAGGGTAGCTGTGCGCATGCCCTCCTCACCAGCAGTGACCTGAGAACACACATTGCCTGCTATCCTTGCAGACCCTGGTGGGGTCTCCCCACAGGTCTCCTGCCTGTGGCCTGCCCTGGAGCCGGAACTGGAAGGTCACAGGAGGTTCTCACTGAGAGCTCAGCCCGGGACCACTGCCCTGTACCTTGCTGGGGCTGAGGGGATGGCCGGGCTCTGCCTGTGCCTTTGCTGCTGCCGCCCCTGCCTCCTTTCCAAGTGTCAGCTGTGTTAGGGTCAGACCCCAGCTTCTGTGACCAAATAAATAACTTATATTTTTTGAGTTTGGGTTATAAGTTCTGTCCTAGAACCTCCAGGGCTTAACCAAGGACCATGCTAAATCAGTTAGTCTAGTTCCCTCCCTTACACTGGACTGCACCAAAACCACATTGACAAGGCATTGAAAGACGACAAGAGATTGCCTTTCCTTTCCTTCTCCCCGTGCCTGCAAGGGAAAGGCCAGTATGATAGCGGCCAGAGGAGAATCTAAGGCTGTGCC
>CAUYRT010053895.1:0-17599 GCA_963574885.1 Lepilemur ruficaudatus
TCTCAGGTATCCCTCCTTCTGACCCTCGTCCGATGTATACTTGTCTGCTTGCTTAATTCTCCCGCTTTCTTCTAAAATCTGTCTTTTTTGCGGAGACACTCTGGCTGGCGGCTTTACTCGTCCACCATCTTTAATTCTCTCCCACACTGCTTTTTAAAATGGCCTTTCTCCCTTCCAAAAGACACATTTGTCAGTTTTATTTATTGATGTAGCCCAAGAATCTAGAACAGTTCTTGGCACATGGTAGGCACTCAACAGATATTTGCAGATGGCTGAATCAAAAGTACTCTCTTGCCCTTTCGGTTTCCAAATTGTTTACCTGAGCACTGTGGCAATAATAGAATATTATTTGTAAAAGGAAAGGTAAAAGAAAATTCCAGATTAGAGAAGAGAGAATTAGACTCAATAGGTGTGCACACCACACTGCACAGTATTTTCATACAGGCCCTGCCTATCATTGGTTAACATTTTAATGGTTATTGGACCTCACATAGTAAAGCTCCCATCAGGTTAAGTGAATCCTGCAGGAGCTGTGTTGGTTCTGAACTCCAGGCTTCATTTTTGCCTTGACTATAATGGAGGTCTTGTCACTCTTTAGGCTGAGTAGTTAGTGGTTGGTGCTAGGAACACTGTCTCTAGCCAGGCCCATTGTATTCTCTTCTAGAGAAACTTTTTTTTTTTTTCACCACACCAACATAAAAGCCCTTCCAACAACCCAGACCAACCTTTGTCTTAATGAAGTCTAAAGTTCACTCCTCTGTTTATGATGTGTGACAATTGAAATGGGAGATATAAAGTTTGCAGCTATTATGTAATCAAAAACATTTGCGTTTTTCCAAGGAGGAAGGAGGAGGCAAGAAGGGGATGAGGAGGCAGGATGAAGGGAGAAAAGGAAAAACCCCAGAATTGGAAGCTCAGAGCCTGTGCTGTGAGCAGGAAGTTGAAACTCATCCAGCTGTCACATAAAAACAAAAGAAAAATGCTTTATGTACTCAATCATTATTAAGTGTTCTGTGTGTCTATTTCCCATGTTATTTGCCAGTATATATTGTTTTTCAAGTGCTAGCATTTTAAGAGCAGTAGAAATATTTGCTTTTAAGATAATGATGGTTTCATTTTTGAAGGCCATAAAAACAAAAATCCATGTGGTAAAAGAGGAAAAAAAAGTGTTATACTCACCTTCACCTTCAAGTGTTCTTTACTGAAACCAACGAGGCCTCTATTGCTCTTACTTTTGAAAGGCACTTTCTAGATGAAGGCACACTCCAGGCTGAGCCAGTGGTGGGACAGTCTCGTAAATACATTTTAGGAATAAAGTATCCAGTGTCCAGTGATGGTATACAGGTGGACAGGACTTCAAAGCTAGAAGGTTACTTCCCTTTGGGCTGCCAGCACATGGCTCTCTTGTAGACAGGACGTCTCTCTACGTCAAACTGGGAGATGGAAGTAAAAGTCTTTGTGGACATTTTTCTCTTTTAACTTCTCTGTCTGAATAGGGAAACCACAGTTAGAATTGAATCACTGAATTTATGAATCTTAGTATTGTGGAATGTTAGGACTAGAAAATATTGAAGAAAGCAAAAAGGCCCAGCTCTTTATTTTGCAGATGAGAAAATGGGAGCACAGAGAAATGCTGTGACCTTGCCAACGTCCCAAATCTGCTCGGTGTTTGAGCCAAGCTTCGAACCCGCTCATATAGTTGTCTGAAAATAAACATTGACGGCAGGTATTCGGATTGTGATTTAGTCATTTTCCCTCTTTGGTCATCATAAGTGTCCCGCCGTCCTTTAAAACCTTACAGAAAGATTGTTTTACTACCTCTGGAGGAAGAAACTCACAAATCACTCTCTAGTCCATTTACTCCATTTTTATAAAAGACCGTCTTGGGAATATGTTCTATACACCTCAGGTCCACATAAACATAAAATTTGATCCCCTATGAGTAGGAATGTTTATGGTGGATTCTTAAAGGGCAATAGTGTTCTGATGTAGCTTTCCCACAGGAAAGAGTTCCCAAATTCCTGTTAATGGTGTCCATTTCTCCTGAAATTAAGATTTTGTTTACTTCACCCCTACTGTCTGTTTTTGCCCATTCACCCCATCTCCAGTCTAAGTTTAGCTCTCCCTTTGGGGATTTCTGTCTTAGCTCCTTATCTGACACCTTTTTGGCTTCAGATCAAAATTGCTCTCCAGGAAACCTAAATTATCTTGATACTCATTGTCGCCTCTTTACTGCCCTCGTTTCTGATTGGCATGTTTTTGTTTATCTACCTCTCCGTGCCCAGTACCCTGCTAAGTCCCTCTGAGCCTAACATCTTCTTTCTATTAATATATCCTAAATTCTTGACACTTTTCTCTCTTACTTTCTGTATTTATTATATAAATATAATATTATATATATCTGTATTTATTCTATATATATTTAAAATAAATACATACAATATTATATGTCAATCAACTTTATCCCTATAACTCTTGTGTTTATGCATGTGCACAGTCTTAAATAATAATTATAACATGAGTGCTTGTGTGTACACTGTCAACTTTACTAAATAGAATGCAGTCGATTTTGTTGAAGACATTGTTGGCTCCTGCTGCTTGTATCTCTCTCTCTATCCCTTCCATAAACTTGTTTTTCCATTGCTTTTCTGTATGATTTCACCATTCATGCATACATTCCAAAGGGATGTCCAGTTTTGCTTTTGTCGAGGCTTACAAACATGGCATCGTATGTATTACTACATAGCTTTCTGTGACTTGCTTGTGTGGTTTACTATTTTTTTAAATTAATGTTGCCTAATTAATTTTTATTGCAGTAACGAATTTCATTATATGACTATACCACAATTTATTTGTACTTTCTATTAATACTTTTGATTAATATGTATTTGGGTTATTTCTAGTTAATTGCCATTACAAAAAATTGCTGTTATGAATATGTTTATACATGTCTCCCAGTTTATTCATTAAAAATTTCTCTAGGGTGTAACACTAAGGGTAAAATTACTATGCCATAGGCTATAAGTATTTTCAACATTACTAGGTAATGTGAATTTTTATTTCTTTTATTTCAAATTATTTTCTAGAATGGTTACCAATTTATACTCATATTGCTCCACATCTCACAAATACTTGGATTTGTACAACTTTTCTTTTTTTTCCCCTAATTTGTGTGCATGTGTGAAATTTTATCTAATTTATATCAATGTGCATTTCCCTAGTTACTAATGAATAATGAATTGAACATTTTGCATATACATACAGGCCATTCCTGTTTTCTCCTCTAATATTTGAATATGCTTATTCATGCATTTTGTCTACTTTTAAAGAATTGGATTGTTTGTCCTTTTCTTATTTATTTATAGGAGTTTATATATTCTAGATTCCAACCTTTTTACTCATAATGTGTTATAAATATCCCCTGCCAGTTTGTGACTTGCCTTTCTACTTTTTTACTGTTGTATTTTGGTATTCAAAATCTCCTAATTTTAGTATAGTCCAATTTATTTATTTTCTATGCTATTTATATTTTTATATTTTCTTTAAGAAATCCTTCTCTGCCTTGGCTTCATAAATATAATATATCCTGCTATTTCTTTCTAAAATTACAAAATTTTGTCCTAAATCTATGTGGATTTTGTGTATATAATATGAGGTGGAATCTTATTTTTCTTTCTAACGAATAACCAAATGGACCAGTACCATTTACAGAAAAGTCTAGATTTTCCTCACTAATCAGTGATGAAAGCTCTGTCATATATCAAGTTTCTGAGTTTATTTTGGGCTCCCTACTTTATTCCATTGGGCTATGTGTTTGTCCCTGCACCAGTAGCGTACTCCCTTAGTTATTAGAGCTTTTGCCTTAAGGAAAAATATCTGGTAGGATGAGTCCTTTCAACATAATTCTTTAAGAATGTCTTGGGTACAGCTAGCCTCATAAAATGAGTTGAGCATTTTTCCTCTTTTTCTCCTTTCTGAAAAAGTTTTGTGTAAGATTGAAATTATCCATTTCTCAAATGTTTGATAGAGCTTATTTGTAAAATGTCTTTATTTGGTGCTCTATTTATGTGAAGATTTAACCATAGATTCAATTTCTTTAATAATAAAAGATTATTCAGGGTTTTTATTTCTTCTAAACAAGTTAAGTTATATTTTTCTAATAATTTGTGCATCTCACCTAACTCCTCAAATTTATTGGTATATACCTTTTAATATTCTTGTCTTTTAAAGTGAGATGCTTCTCTAGTTATATCCCCTTTTGTATTGAAAATATTATTTATGCCTTTTATTTTTCCCTTTAATTAATCTTGCCAAGAGTAGATTGATTTTATTAGACTTTTAGAAGATCTATTTTTTACTTTTTTTAATCCTTTCTATTTTGTGCCTTTTATTTCTTTTATTAGCTAATCACAATCCATTCAATGGTACATTTCTTTTTGATATTGCCCTAATCCTTTAGTGGAGAACTTCATATATGAATACACAGCTTGCTGGTTTACCTTACAGAGCTGAAAGGACAGGGTGACAGGGTTAGGGAATTTCACCCATTCCCTCCTTGATTTTAGCAGAAATTGGCTATTAGCCAATTGGGCAGAAAGTGGCTTTGGGTTTGAGAGGGTGGTTTGTGGGGTTAGGAATGTCCAATAATATCAAGGGAAGGGTCTGAAGAGGATACATATACATCTTTTACAGTCCTAATCACATTTACCACACATTTGCCATTAGGATTTTCCTACTTGCTTTTTTAAACTACATACTGGTAAATTTCCAAATTTGCATTTTTTTCACCTGTGCTTGAGAGAGGTCATAATTTCCCACTGATTAAATATTTTGAGAGAATGAAGAAGTAGTGAGGGAAAGCAAGGAGATACAATCTCTGAGGATGGAATGAATCCTTGAAATAAATATACTTGACTATGAAATATAATGAAAGAATAGAAAGGGGAAGGAATATTGGCAATCATTTACCATTTATGTGACAGTGTACACTTTTCTTTTTAAGGCATCTTAATAAACAAAACCTCATTTGATCTTCTAATAGCCCCAACATCAGTAAGTTGGGTAGAGCAGCTAATCTGGAGAATATGGAATGAGAAGCAAGTGTCTGGAGGTTGTTTCCTTGGGAAAGGAAGTCATCAGCTTGATTGAAGACAGCCTTAATAATTAAACAACTGATAATAAAATTTTTAAACTTTTTGTTGAATTCCTATCATGTGTAGAGTGTCTTCAATAGATTTTAGGATGAACTTGATTAAGAGGCAAGTTGTTTCAATTGGCATAACCTTCCTGAGAGTCATCGTTATTCCTGACATTGATTTCCTTTTCAGGACCTAAGACATTAATTTATCTCATCACTCTTGTGAGGCACTTTCCACCATATGCTATTGAATTTGTTAAGTGAAGGCATATCTTGATTTTGTAATCCATGAGAGCTGGTATTAAAGACAAAATAAATACACTTCAGGAAAGATAACATTTTTCACAACAGATGTGAGAGCAAAGAAACTGCTGACATGTTTATTAGCAATGGATAAACTGAACGTTTCAGTTTGGCCCAGCACCCAGAAAATGCAGATGTGTATCCAGATGCAAACCTCTAGAGTCTGCAAAATAAAATTTGTATTGGACATTTTACAAGATCTCTGGCACTTCCTCCTTGACAAGAAGTACCCCTGAGAGCCACCTATCTCATGGTATTTTGGCAGTTTTTTTCTTCTGCTCTGGTAAGAGCCAAGAAGTACAGAGGGGCAAGAAAGAAAGAAAGAAGAGAGAGAGAGAGAGAGAGAGAGAGAGAGAGAGAGAGAGAGAAAGAGAAAGAAAGAAAACAGAAATTAGAAGTTTGTTAAACTTTTTTGACCTTCAAGTTAGGATTTAAAAAAGTAGGTCTTAGAATACGGGATGCCTGGGTCATCTTTCTGCACCCTAGGTTATTTTTACTAGTTGTGAATAAACTGAGCATTCCTTAGCTTTTGCAAACATTTATTTAAATGCATAAGGCCTCAGTTTAATTCATTGATTATCTTTTCCCTGGTGGGAAAGTACTTGACTAAAGTCTTAGCAAATCTCAGAATTTAGTAACATTTTTTTAATGTCTGAACAAATCCAAACCAGGAAGTAAGGCTTAACATAGGAGTCTACGCTTTTAATAATATTTATTTAGAAACAAAAATACATTAAGGAGTGTCTAAAAACTAAGAATTTGGCATTGTGCCTACTCTGAGGGTGGGGGGGTGTATGACTGAGTCAATTAAATTATTGATTAGAAAATCTTCCTTACAGCCAACGCATTTTCCACAAAGATGCCAAGAACGTACAAAGGGGAAAGGACAATCATAAATCATAAATGGTGCTAGGAAAACTGGATAACCATATACAGAAGAATGAAACTAGACTCCTATTTCTCACCATATACAAAAACCAAATAAAAATGGATTAAAGATTTAAACTAAGACCTGAAACTATAAAACTACTAGAAGAAAACACTGGGGAAATGCTGTAGAACGTTGGTTCAGGCAAAGATTTTTTGTGTGTGTGTAAGACCTCAAAGGCACAGGCAACAAAAGCAAAAGTAGACAAATGGGATAACATCAAGCTAAAAAGCTTCTGTGCAGCAATCATAAAACAATCATAAAAGTAAAAAGACAACCCACAGAATGGGATTAAACACTTGCAAACTATCCATCTGACAAGGGATTAATAACCAGACTATACAAGGAGCTCAAACAACTCAATAGCAAAACAAAACATAACAAAACAACCCCCCAAACCAAATAAATGATATAAAAATGGACAAAAGATCTGCATAGACATTTCTCAAAAGAAGACACACAAATAACCAACAGGTATATGGAAAATGCTCATCACTAATCATCAGAGAAATGCAAATTAAAACCACATCTCACCCCAGTTAGAATAGCTTTCATCAAATAAGTGGGGAATACCACATGCAGGCAAGAATGTAGAGAAAGGGCAACCCCCTGCTATGTTTTTGGGAATGTAAATTAGTACAGCCACTATGGAAACAGTATGGAGGTTGATCAGAAAACTAAAAGTAGAACTACCACTGCGGATTGAGCAATTCCACTACTGGGTATGTGTCCAAAAGGCAATCAACATATATAAGAGAAATCTGCATTTCCATATTTATTGCAGCACTAATCACAATAGCCAAAATGTGGACTCAACCTAGGTATCCATCAGCGGGTGAATGGATAAAGCAAATGTGGTAGATATACACAATTAAATATTACTCCCCCATAAAAAGGAATGAAATCCTGTCATTTGCAAGAACATGAATGGAATTGTAGGTCATTACGTTAACTGAAACAAGCCAAGCACAGAAAGACAAATATCACATGTTCTCACTCATATGGGGGAACTAAAAAAGTGAATCTCATGAAGATAGAGAGGAGATTGATGGTTACCAGAGGGCAGGAAGGGTAGCGGGAAGAGGGTGTGAATTAAGTGTATTAATGGGTACCAGTAATACACTTAGAACAAATAAGACCTGGTGGTTGGTAAACCCATAGGGTGACTATAGTTAACATTGATCCATTGTGCCTTTTAAAAAGCTAGAAGAGAATAATTTAAATGTTCCTAGAATAAAGAAAAGATAATATTCAAAGTAATGAATATCTCAATTACCCTGATTAGATTATATGAATATGCATCTAATATACCTCAATAACAAAAGAATTTTCCTGACTATTTTGTAAGTAAGATTTTTTTTTGAGACAGGCTTTCACTCTGTTGCCCAGGCTGGAGTGCAGTGGTGTCATCATAGCTCACTGCAGCTGCAAACTCCAGGACTCAAACTTCTAGGATCCTTTTGCCTTAGCCTCCCAAGTATCCAGGACTACAGGCACGTGCCACCATGCCCCGCTAATATTTGTGGGGCTTGCCCAGGTTGGTCTTGAAATTCTGGCATTAAGCGATCCTTCCAGCTCAGCCTCCCAAAGTGCTGGGATTATAGGCAATAGCCACCACACCCAGGCTTCATCAGTAAGACTTTTAAAAAGAAAGAATAACAAAATTAATAGGTATCATTTATTCAACCGCATAAGCCAAGTACTGTGCCAATTACTTTATATGATAACAACAGCTAATATTTGTGATCACTTAATGTGCCATACATTATGCTAAGTTTTTTTACTTGCATTATTTTATTTAACTCTTTCAAAAGCCCCTTGAAGTCAACCTCACTATTATATTTACTTTACAGATGACAGAACTAAGACTTAGAAAACTTAAGAGACTTTCAGTAAGATTTTTTAAAAGTAAATTTAACTTTTAGGGGAAAGCTATTTTAAGAGTTTTTTATTGTTTGTTTTCATAATGTTATTATTTTTATAAACTTGTTTAGGACTCAGAAGGTCTTGAAAGTTACAGTGGCATTTAATTTATAAGTCCAACAAGTCATATACTGATTTGCTGATGACTGGTCATTGCTATTCTCTCCTTGATACCAACAGAATGTGGAATCTGTGGTGAGTTGCTCAAATAACCAAGCTTGTTGGATGCACTAGGACTCAGAAACCAAGACCCAAAGACAGAATGTGGCATCATAACAGTAATCAGTGTAAGGGAAGTAGACATTTAAAACAATGAATTTTCATCTATCAGACAACAATAGCCAAGTGACAGTGTTATTCAAAAATTGAGACTGCAGTACTCAGGGTCCCCTTCTAGTCTGGCTTCTACCTCTCTTGATTTCATGCACTTGAAACTTGATCTGAAAACATCTGTGCTAAAAAGTCATCAACATGGATGAAATTTGAGGTTTCACGTTGAATTAATGTCCATGTGTACATGTTTCTGCTACAACAGCAATGCATAAATGTGTTTTCAGGAATGTTTAAAAACAGAGCATTTTAAATATTTGCTTCCATAAGCCAAATGTAATATTTTAACAATTTTCATTACACATAAATATAGTGTTTGTGAAAATGTGTAAATGTTTTGTTAAACTTACTCGTCTTAGTTATTTTTTGAAAGCCTCCCAAGAAAACTAGATTAATTTGCTTCATAATCATATTCTATTTAGGACTCCAAACCATGTTTCCCTGCTTGGTCATATACTTCATTCACCAGACGTGCTTCTAAATGATTGTGACAGTTGCTAACATTCAAATACACTCTTTAAAAGTGCAAATTTGCACCACTAAATAGATACCAAAAGAAAGTTTTAGAGGTTATTATGGCAACACAAAAGGGGTAATCCCCCAAAATGTTTGGCCTGAGAAACAGCAGCACCATTGGAATAAATATGTTGTCTCTCAAGGCAACAACTGCTTTCTTAAACTGTGAAGGGAGAAATATGTCCTTTGAACATGCCAGACCTTATACATTTAGAACAGTTGTTCTCAAACTTCAATGTGCATAGAATCATTTAGGAATTTTATTAAAGTAAATTGGCAGGTACCCTGGGATCCAAGTCTCAAATAATTCAACGGGTCTGCAATAAGGTTCAGGAACTTATATTCTTAACAAGCTCCTCCAAGGGATTCTGACACACTTGACCAATGGGCCATTTTCTACAACAACTGATCTGAACGTGTTACTAATAGCCACACACTATAGTCCACACAGGAACGTAACTTTACTGTTCCGTGTTTTCTTTCCTCAAACCATCTTGACATAGCTTAATACCATGTTTGGGCTGGCTCAGTTATTTTCAAGTTCAACTATGATAAACTGTTTACTATGACTGTAAGTGAATAATGCTCACTGGATCACCAGTAAAATCTCTCAGGTTCAGAATTGTAATTTCTCCATAATGTCCAGGACTACAGGCTTATAGCTTTGTCTATTCCTGAATATTTTTTTTAACAGCTCTTGACAGGAAGTGTTGTTTCATGCAACAATTATATAGGACAAGGTCCCAGATTTTAGGGCACTTCTAGAGAGAGAGAAAAGGTGTGCATGCAATTAACTAAAATCCAACACAGCATAAGTAAGAGTCAAATGAATGCTAGAGTACCATTTCTTAAATCACATTCTACATGCCACTCATGACCCCTGAGATGTTAATGAATGTCACAGGTAAAAAGGATTTCATGGCAAGGATTTTAGAAATGCTGAACTCAACTTAAGTAGTTTTTGTTATTTGGTGACATCAACACCTTTGACATGCTGATATGCATTTTTACTCTGCATGAGGGATTATAGTACAGAGTTTTCTGATCATATTTGGTGCTAGAGATTTTCACAAACTGATTTATTTATCTGGATACCAGCATCACAGCTTGGGAAATAGTTCAGGCAAATGCATAGATTTTCTGTGGAAGGTGAGATCATTTTCAGACATAATAATCAGGGAAGGTCTCATGCAGATGTTGGTATTTGAGCTATGCCCGGTGATTCTTTACAATCTTTCTTCACCAAACACAAAATATTCGTGGAGAAAGGGGCTTACCAATAGAATTATCTCATATGTAGTTGTTGTTGTTGAAAAAGATCCTATCATGAGATAAAAAGCTTTGAATTTGACAACTTGGGGATTAATCTTTGAGATCACAGTAGCTGGAGCAATAAAGGTGTAGGAATCAAATTTCACAGGATTAAGAATGAAGAGTTAGCGAGGAAATAGGTTCGTAAGTGAAGATTTGAAAAGAAGATGGTAATTTGGTGTGGTTAAAAAGTAGAGTGAGGAAAGCTATTTTTTTTTTAAATGGGGAGAGGCCTGAATATTTTTTCTTATCTTAATGAGTAGATTTTTAGAAGCATATTGTCTTAGCCTGTTCCTGCTGCTGTAACAAAATACCTTACTGGTTTAATTATTTATCTATGTATTTACTGATCAGCTTTTTTACGTTAGACACCTCTGACTTTTACTCACAATAGAAGAAATCTCTTGTTTTAAGATCTACAATGAGATAACTTATCTTTTACAATTAAGTGGCTCATGAAGTCATTTAAGGAGAGATGGAATAAATCAGATATAAAACTGACCACAAAGCATTTTCGAACATACAAGGATTGGCCAAATTTGAAATCTGCACAGATACCAAGCAGCCAGTTCTTCCATCAGAATGAGGTGAAATAATACTGCCATCTGTTCACAGATGCTACAATTTCAAAATAAGACATTAATTCTTTTTTGTTGTCCAGGGACCATGCACGTCTCCAGAGAGACCCTCAAGGAGGCAAGTATGCTCTTCATAACTACCTTTCTCTTGGTGAGTACTTGCCTGCAGTCGAGGGACTCGGAGGCCATCTGTTTCCATCTCCTTCATTTCCTACAAGTCTTCTCAACCACACAAATGTCTCCCTGTGTCTCAAGTGTGATAAATTGGAATAAATAGTTGACACTTGGTGGGTTTGATGGGCCTAGCAAACTAGATTAGATTGGATAATTTTAAAATAACTGAAATTTCTTGCTTACAACTCTAGAGGCTGGGAAGTCCAAGATCAAGGTTCCAGTAGTCAGTTTTAATATCTGCTGAGGGCTCTGTGCTTCATAGATGGCACCTTGTTGCTGTGTCCTCACATCACAGAAGGGACTAGAGAGCTTTCTGTAGATTCTTTTATAAGGGCACTAATCTCATTCATGAGGGCTAAAGCCCTCATGACAACCACTTCCCAAAGTCCTCACCTCTTAATACTATCACATTGGGTACTAGGTTCCAATGTATGTATTTTGGGGTGACACTAACATTCAGGCTACAGCACATATTTAGAGGCTCTTTCTGAATTGCAGGGTTCTGACTCAAAATAATGACAAAGTTGTTCACTTATGCAATCATTATTTATTGGGTACCTACTGTACACCAGCTCTATTGCAGAATCTGGTATATAGAAGAGATTTACTTAATCTCTGTTCTCAAGTCACTCCAGGAAGAAATGCTTCAAGGCACAGCAATCTTGGCTGAGTTGAACTCTAATATAGTAATGAAAACTTTGTGGCAATAAAGGATTTAGCCACGGATTTAGAAAAATGAAAGTCATGCTTGTCTCTTCCTTTACTCCAATTTTATTAACTTATCAGACTCAGCTCAATAAATCAATAAGACTGATAAAACAAATTTCCCATGCCTATTCATTTTGTTTATTTACAGGTAAAATTCATTCTTAGGAGAAGTCATTCACATATTTCTCCATTTATTAGACTAGAAAAAGGCAAAATCTTAGTGGACCCTAAATGCTCACTTTTGCACTCTTCTGCTACCAACAAATGTTTGTCTGTTCTTGTGCCTAATACACTACACTTTGCATGATTACTAGTTGGGGGGAGTAGCATAAGATTAAAATATAAAAGAGAGCCAAGAACACAAGACGTTTTTGCAGAAGAACGAGAGAGAAACTTGTTTTATTATATATTCAGATTTATTATAAAGACAAGCAATTAAGACAATGAATGTATTTTTGCACAGGGACCAACAAATAGACCAGCGAAACAGAATAAAGAGGCCCAGAAGCAGCAGGACAGATCATAGATTGACACCTGATATGTGACAGAGGTGGTGTAAGAGATTAGTGGGTAAAGAAATTTTCAATGAATGATACTAGAACAATCGAGAATACATGTGGAAAATAGATTAACATGGACTATACAGGAAACCATACCTAACAGTAAATTCCAGATAAATTTAAAGCCAAAATTTGAAAGTAAAAAATAAAAATGTTTCAGGAAATAGTAAACAAGAATAATGTCAAGATAGGAAAGGATTTCTTCAAATAACCATAAAGGAAAGAATAACAAGTTTGACTGTATTAAATTAATTACTTCTGTTTATTTAAAAACATAGATTAAAACAATAATTAGCATTGTGTTTTAACACATACCTGCAACATGTATAATTGACAAAGAAATTGTATGCAGAATGTATCTGATTTTTGTATATCGATAAGACAGACACTTGGATAGAAAAAAATGGAAAAAAATTTGAACAGGCTATTTATAAAAAGGAAGTCCAAATGGTCAATATACCTATAAAAAGGCATAAAAGTTTATTGTTAATGAGCAAAATGCAAAACCAAACTGTAATGACGTACATTCATATTCCATCAGATTTGAAAACAGAAATTTGACATAACCAAGTGTTGATGAACATATGAAGCAGTGGAAACTCTCTTATGCTGCTGGGGGGAGAAAAACACATACAATGTCTTTGTAAAACAGGCTGGCATTGTCTATTCAATTTTAAAAAAATATATGCTTCATGACCCAGAGCAAGCTTCTCAAACTTAGTAATAATAATTCAAATATTATTAAAAGCTTTGTTTATGTTGGTTGTATCTATAGATATTTACTGTTTTTGAAATTAAAAATAAGAAAAATTAAAATATTTATTTATTTAAAAATAACAATGTTGTTACAATAATGTGAAAATAGATGCTAACCTAAATAACATATTATTTTAATCAAAATAATTATAATTTCCATAGCAAAATATTCCAGGAGAAGAGCAACATAGTCTTACATTTTTACAAATCTCTTTACTATCTGGCTTACTAGACACAGCTGGATTTTCATATCTGCATCTGCTTTTGGTCTGGCACACTATCACACATAATGTGGCCTCTGGAAAATTCCACTCTTCACTCATTCAAAACTGAGAATAGAAAGGAAAAATAAGCCTATAGACTTCCTGAAATTGTCTTGGGGACCACCGTTTGAGAACTGCTGCTAGAGAGAAACTCACGCGCTAGGATGCAAGTGTAAGGATGTTCATAGCACCATGTTCATCACAGTGGTTGTTCATAGAAACAGCCCAAATGTTCATTTAGAGTGGAACGTGTAAATAGACTGTGGCATGCTCGTGCAATGGACTACTGTACAGCAGTGGAAATGAGCTGGCTACAGATATGTACACCAACATGCATGGCTATCACAAATACAAACTGAGCAACTGAAGCAAATCACAAAAGAAAACTTACAGAGCAATTCCATTCATAGAAAGTTCAGAACAGGCAACACTGAACCATGTTGTGTAAGAATATATACATTAGTAGCAAAACCACAAGGAAACGCTAAGCAATCGGCAGGCACAAAAAACCAAGACGGTGGTTCCCTATGGGAGAGGGGTTTTCTTGGGAAGAGAACGCAGGGTGGGTTTGGGTGCTAGCATTATTCTCTTTCTTGACCTGGGTAGTGGAGACATAGGTGTTGGCTTTATAGTTATTTGTTAATTATGTTAAAATGTGTATGTAGGGCTTGTTTGCTTTGTTTTACTTACTAAAGTATTCTGCAACTAAAAAGAATAAAACCAAAACTCCAAGAGGGAAGTGAGGGAATTTCTTTGGATGGCATACACACAGACACACACATAGTGGTTTCAGTTGTTTATTACACACCTCCCCAAGCTTCGCAGCTGAAAACAATGGTATTTTATTATTTTTATGGTTCTACTGGTTGACCATGCTTGGCTGGACAGGGGTTAACTGTTTAAGATTGCTTTTTTACTCACAGGTGGGGCTTCTGAGTGGGGATGGCTGTCGTAACTGGTGCTGACTCTGGCAAGGTTGCTAGATCTCTTTACATTGCATCTCAGGGCTCAGCAGCAAGCGTTCTGAGGTGGTAAGTCCTGATGTGCAAGTGCTTATCAAGCCTCTGTTTGCACCATGCTTGATTACGTCTCAGTGAGCCCAGAGTCAATGTGGGTGGGGCCCACACAAGGGCATGCTGCGTTGGGAGTCACCAATGTAAGTGTCTACCACAACCATATATGCATAAAGTACACATGTACAAACATGCTCACAGATAATATACACATGTATATATGTGTATATGTGTGTGTGCATATATATGTATATACAAAACATGTAAAGGTACATACATATATAGTAAGGGGGAAAGTCTTGATGGTCTAAGAATGGCCCTACTTGAAGGTAAGGGGATGGTTCAAATGATTGCTATGTCCCACCCAAATTTAGAATTCTGACACTTATTATGTGAATCACAGGTTTCTTTTTTGCACAATTACCGACATTTCTATTTTCCTTAGCTTAGTCGATTTGACTAAAGTAACCAGTAGAAAAGAAAAAGAAAACCAGTGCTGGCTGCAAAACTAGTGCTGAAATTCCATCTGCACATTGACATGGCTGAGGTCATCCGTAAATAATCAGAAAGCACAACCATCGGCAATATTGTATTTGTTTCTAGTCTTAGTTAGGAGTTAATAGAAACTTCCTTCAACTTTGTTCAGCCAGAAAAATCTGTACAATGGTGATACAATAATGACTTCTACTAGCATGGAAGTTGGTAAATATCAAGTCAGGAACATACCAGCTTTTGGCTGTGGGCAGCTGGGTATGTCCTGCAGACAGTGTCCTGGAATACATGACTCCTGAGTGTGCCACATGACATTTTATATAAGGCACAAAGCAAGCAAGGAGAAAGCCCTAAAAGGAAAGTCTCTGCAACAAGTATGAAGATTGAACAGCTTTGAAATTTCTTTTTCTTTTTCTTTTTATTTATTTATTTATTAGCAATTTGGCTAAAAACCTGCTCTAGTCCAGCATTTCTTGTAAGCAATCCAGTGGCAGTCCTTTTTCCATTGAGCCATAAGTTCTCAAGGAACAAGGAGCAGATCATATGCTTTCCTTGTAAACCCTCTAGAAGCTGGAACTCACTTGTACATTGGACCTAGCAGGTACTTAATCACTGTTGTTGATGGTCTGGCAGGCCCAAATATCAAAATCCAGAGGATTAGCAAAGTATTTAGCCAAATATTTTTCAGGGTTTGAAAGAAGTCTTGTTTTGTTTGAAGTGGAGGTTCCAGCTACTTTTACTTTATTCCAATTCCAAACAGTCCCGTGTCTCTCAAAGAAATTTTGCATAGAAAAGTATATATTTACAGAGGATTCTTCTCAGCTAACTGCCTCTGGGCATATTGCAGACTCTTGTGTTCAGACTACTTCTCCACGCTCTTGAGAACTGTCCACACCAAAGTGGAATAAGCAGTTCAGTCCATTGATTTGATGTTGACTTACACCAAGCCGGGACAAGATGAACTGCTTGCCATGGCTTCTGAAAAACTCTGGATCGCGAAGAACAGAGTTCTCTAGCAGGTTCTTTTCTTTTCTTGTTAAATGCATTTACTAGCATATATATCAGTACATTTAAGACCATCTAATGGGACTTCCCATTTCTCTTCTGTTGTTCTTTTCATCATTCCTGCCCCTACAGAGGGCTTCAATTAATGACCATGTCCAGACTTTTCGTGTAAATATCCTATTCACAATGTAATTGATGATCCACTAATAAATAACATTGAAATATCTACTTGAATGAATTGAATGAATAGTTGGATGGATGCCGGATGATTCACTTTAGATAGATGAGCAATCATTTGAGTGCCTACCATGGGTCGGATGCTGTTCTCAGTATCTGAGATGCTGCCTTAGAATAAAATAAGCTATGATTGCAAAGCTGGCCATTTACTGGCATATGGCTGGCTGCCGTATGTGCACCGCATTTCCCTATCTCTTTCTCTCTCTCTTTTAATAGTTTAAAATTAGAGTGATGAGCCTGAAAATATTTGCCTGTTGTTTTATCTTCACTTAAAACATTTTCAGGTTGTATTTGACTGCTTCACGCCGTATACTTCCAGCTGTACTTCTTCCCTGAAGACTGGATTTTGTGCCAAGTGTATTAAAATATGAATGGCATATTAAATATGCTCTTATCACCTACCTCCCCTCTTAAATCTAACACCTTTTAAAAACTGTTTTAATATAGCCTTTATAAATAAACATGAGAATAACTCCTGAGGGCAGAGGCAATACAGGGTCCAGCACTATTTAACCATAGTGATAGGATTCTGATTGTTCTGCCAGGAGGATTTCGTGGGAACTATGCCAGATTTCCCAATGCTTTGATGCAGGGCATGGTGACAGTTATCTTAGTAGTTATTGCTTTATGTAATCTTACCACAGTTGAATGACAAGTTAAGTACTCTTGCTTACCAGTGTGACAGCTGTGCGGTTCAGAGAGGGAATGCTCTCCAGTTGCGTATTTTCAGAAGCAGGCTGCATGCTACTGACCTGGTGGGAGATCACCAGGAAGGTGCTTTCCAACTGCATGTTCCTTCTGCAGGGCACATGGCTGGCCTGAGGACCAGGTGCAGTGGCTTCTCTCTTTTCTGCTCAAGGGTGCTTCTGCTCCCATGGTAAAACTGGATTTTCCTTTCCTTGGAGTTCCTTCTAACCACCTTTATTTTCAAATTTTTAAAAGCTGCCTCTTAATTTCCTTCTGAGAAATTTGAATATTTGAAAGAAGTTTATTTCCAAAAGTCTTACGTTCAAAGTTCAAAATACTTATTGGCCTAAACTGAGAAGGTGTACATATGAAGGATAAATAACTTGTGTGTGACACCTGGGTGGTCAGTAATAGCTGTGGACCCCAAGCCCCAGGCCGTGGACTGGTACCAATCTATGGCCTGTTAGGAACGGGGCAGGAGGTGAGCAGTAGGTGAGTGAGTGAAGTTTCATCTGCATTTACAGCCACTCCCCATCGCCTGCATCACCACCTGAGCTCCGCCTCCTGTCAAATCAGCTGCAGCGTTAGATTCCCTTAGGAGCACAACCCCTATTGTAAAAGGTGCATGTGAAGGATCTACGTTGCACACTCCTTATGAGAATCTAATGCCTGATGATC
>CAUYRT010053896.1:0-21938 GCA_963574885.1 Lepilemur ruficaudatus
GGCCCTGGTAGCACTTTCTTTCATTTTAGTGAGCCCTGGGGCTTTGGCTCCATCCTTTTTAATCTGTGTTTCCTTGAAATCATTTTCCTATCACCTCACTGCATTCACTGGTTTCCAGATGTCACCGCGTTTAAAAAACACGTAAATTTGGCCGGGCGCGGTGGCTCACGCCTGTAATCCTAGCACTCTGGGAGGCCAAGGCGGGAGGATTGCTCAAGGTCAGGAGTTCAAAACCAGCCTGAGCAAGAGCGAGACCCCGTCTCTACTATAAATAGAAAGAAATTAATTGGCCAACTAAAAATATATGTAAAAAATTAGCCGGGCGTGGTGGCGCATGACTGTAGTCCCAGCTACTCGGGAGGCTGAGGCAGAAGGATCACTTGAGCCCAGGAGTCTGAGGTTGCTGTGAGCTAGGCTGATGCCACGGCACTCTACAGCCCAGGAAACAGAGTGAGACTCTGTCTCAAAAAAAAAAAAAAAAAAAAAAAACAACAAAAAAAAACCATAAATTTGACTCAGGTAAGGGAACCCCTGGCCCAGCCCACAATGACTCTGGTTTGTCCTTGTCTTTGTCCCACTTTTCTAAGCAAATTGATAGAACACAGGGACATTCCCAGTGTGGCCTCTCAGTAGAAATTAGAACATCAACCCATGGGAATGGGCTGGGCAGGGCTCAGGTGGGAGTGAGGACAAGGGCTTCTACCTAAAACTCACAGACTACATGCCTCAGTGTGGCAGAGGGAACAGGGCAAACTTCCAAACCCTGTGACTCATTGGGAGAGTCCAGGACACCCAGAGGACAGGCCCATGACACTGGCTCACCTCCCACCCCTGGAGTCCTGGGCCAAGCTTCTGTGGGAGCCAGGGCCGACCAGAGTGCAGGGCCCAAAAGACCCTGACCCCAAGGGCTCCGTCTGTCCTCAGGGAGCAGGATCCATAGAATGCAGCATAAATGTTCCCAGAAATAGGAGCTCTAGGCCCTTCTCAGGAGAGGCCACTTCTTTATTGGGGGGGGGGGTTGGATAGAAAAGGAGCAGTGAAAATGTTTTTATCCATTTTAAAGTTATTAACATGGAAACAATAGAGATCTCCATTAAACTGATATAGAAAACCTCATTGTTCATTATGAATGTCTGTTGTTGCTTGGAATGGGGGAGCCCTCGCTGCTTTCTCTCCTTGGTTGTCTCTTTTTGTCTTTCAGCAGAAAGACAAAATGCAGAGGAGGAAAGAAGAAAGGAGTGGAGCTTTTGAAAGTAAGATTGCTGGCCAAGACTGGGCTCTCACAGGTGTGAACGTCACTGCTCCTGCCCACGGGGCCCAGGTACACAACCGCTGAGGTCCTCAGTGCCTAGAGCCAAGTCTTCTGAGAAACAGAGCTCTGGGGAGGGCCCCATGGGGAGGGAGGGAGGGAGAGCTCGGACCCTCTGCTGCCCCTGATCTGCCCTCCACGGCATGGCCCCAGGACAGTGAGAGACACGATGAGAGAACTGTTGGATCTTGGAGGTAAGATGTTTCGGTCCTGACTCTGAACACATTGTTATGGTCTCTAAATTACAGGGTCCTCCTGTGAGAGAGCACGTTGCCTCCCCACAGGATTCGGTGCCATGGCAGTCACCTGGATAGGTGGGGTGGCTTCGGGTAAAGGACACAGCACTGCTCCTGCTAAGCTTCACTGTTATGGCCACTGACCTTGCAGCTTGAATGAGTTCCTGAGGCTCTCAGTGTCTAATTTTGAAGTAGCCTACATGCAAGGAAACATTCTACTCCACTTCTAACAGGACCCTTTGCTCCTACCTTCAGCCATTACATGCCGGGCTCCCATTTCCAGCTCGGAGAGTCGCCTGAGAGACCCCACTGCGTTAACAGACCAACTTTCACCTGAACAAAAAGCCATTCATTCATCTCTTCCCTTCTTCCAGGCACCCCCTTCCTCATTTCCAATGAACTCTAAGGCCCCAGGCAGCATGGGGTTGACCTGGGAAGGAGAAACCCAGGGGACTGGCTGACAGGACTGTGGGATAGGGATGGAGATGCACCAGAGGCCAGGGATGTGAGAATCAAGACCCTTGTTAAGCACCCCACCCCCAGCTGATTGAATGGACCCCCTCTTGGCCAAAGGCACCCCAGAAATACCCTAAAGCTGAGCTGCTAGCCATGACAAAAGAGGTCAGACATGCCTCATCATGCCCCTTCCTTTCTTGGAGATGTCCTTTGAAACTCATTACCAGGCAGAAGGCTATGCAAGGCAGAGCTTGAACCACACCTGCGGGTCTTCAACTTACTTAACAGATCGCTTGAATATGGTATATGTCCAGTGGCTGGTCCCTGATTAACAGACTTCCTTAACTGAAAACATTCCAAGCTTTTAGACAAAGCTTCATTTCTTTAACCGATCACAAATCAAAGAATCTTTAAACCACCTATAACCTGTAAGCTCCTGCTTCAAGATGTTCCAACTTTTCCGACCAAACCAATGTATAACTTCCATGTATTGATTTATGACTTTATGTGTAATTCCTGTCTCCTGGAAATGTATGAAACCAAACTGCAACCCAAACACCATGAGTCCACTTGCTCAAGGCTTCTTGGGCATGGCTCTGGGCCACGGTCCTCATACTTAGCTGAGAATAAACCTCTTCAAATTATTTTACAGAGTTTGGGTTCTTTTCTGTTAATACTTCCATATTTACTCTGCACATTGCCTGCTGTCCCCATTAACAGGTAAGGTCCAAGAGGCCATAGATTTGTTACAAGTGTTGCTTTTTGTTCACTGATGTAGCCCCAGCACTTAGAACAGTGCCTAGCACACAATGGGCATTCAATAAACAGCATTTGTTGAAATGAAGAGGGACAAAGAAAAGGTGGCAGAGCTACACACAAAATAGATGTGCTAGGGAGGATGCTAGCTGTTGGATCTAGGTGAAGGGCATACACCGTATTACTCGTATACATACGAAAGGTATTCATCATATTATTCTTTCAACCTTTATGAATATATGAACATTTACGAAGTAAAAGTTGTGGAGGAGAAAAAGAAAATAGGATATGTTGAGATGAAGGCCCTGGGAGCTTAAAATTTCTGTTGGGACCAAGGTTGCCAGGACAAAGCTTGATCTCTCTCAACTGGCAAAACAATCCAGGATGATCCAATGATATGGCTGAACTCCAGTCCTGAGCTTCACAGCCCCTTAGGCAGAGGGGACCCTGTAACAGTGGAAGGGAGGTTTAGCACAACTAGCTCCATTTTGCTTCTCACCCGCTTCGGTAATATCTTTTAGGTTAAAATTTGCTAAACTCTGCACATAGGCCAGCTAATTATAGGAATAATTTAATTTGTAGTCCAACTTTAGAAGACAATGATCCCTTTCCCAAAAGTAACTCCTGGCCAGAGAAGGAAAGTATGCACAGAAGTAACAAGATTTATAGGGACATCGGGACCTGACCTAAGAACTTTTACAACCTCCTCGGATCCTCACTGCAGTCCAGATGTCTGCAGTCCTCAGTTACCCCTGGCAACCCTTCCCCACCTCTGTCCCTTCCCCTTTCCCTGAACATGTAAAGGAGCCTAAAGCTCATACTAACTTAAGATAGTTCTTTAGGAATCAATCTGCCATCTTTTCAGTTTGCTGGCTCTCCAAATAAAAGTTGCTTTCCGGCCGGGCGTGGTGGCTCACGCCTGTAATCCTAGCACTCTGGGAGGCCGAGGCAGGCAGATTGCTCAAGGTCAGGAGTTTGAAACCAGCCTGAGCAAGAGCGAGACCCTGTCTCTACTAAAAATAGAAAGAAATTAATTGGCCAACTAAAAATATATAGAAAAAATTAGCCGGGCATGGTGGCGCATGCCTGTAGTCCCAGCCACTTGGGAGGCTGAGGCAGAAGGATTGCTTCAGCCCAGGAGTTTGAGGTTGCTGTGAGCTAGGCGGACGCCCCGGCACGAACTCTAGCCCGGGCAACAGAGTGAGACTCTGGCTCAAAAAAAAAAAAAAAAAAAAAGTTGCTTTCCTTGCCCCAACACCTTGTCTCTGGACTTACTGGCTCTCCCATGCTGAGTGGTAGAAGTTTGGACTCGTTCCAACTCTGTTACATTTGGGTGTATGTGTTCCATGGTGGGCAGGTCTATGCAAATCTACCCCCAAAGTCTAAGGAAGGTGAGGGGCCAAAGAAAGAGGCTGACTATCCACGTTTCTCAGAAAGAAATATTTAATAGGGACTTATTTATGGGCAGAAGCCATGTCCCAGGCAGCCGTAAGATGGTGTATCCCCCACCATTACCCTCTCAGAGCTAGGACTTACACACTGTAGGGAAGGGTTGTATAGGACAATTGAAGCCAACTCCTCAGGGAAAGTCAAGGATGCTATGTGAATCTGTCCAAGGGCAGGATTATGGTCAGGGTCATTTTGACCTACAGGCAGGATTTACAGTAACAATAGATAAAGTAGAAATCTTAGTTGCATTAATCAGAAGTCAACAAGGCAGATTAGCATCTGAGATGGAGTTACTTTAGCCTTCACAGTGTGGTTGACGGAAGGAAGCTGATCTCCACTCCATAAAGTGGAAACCCCTTCCCCTAATTGCTATTAAGCCTCATGGAAGCACCAGCACAGGGCTTGACACTTACCTGGTGCATGGTAATTACAGGATTGTCACCACATTCTCCACTCTCCCTGCTTAGACATAGTCTCTCCAACACCACAGTCAGCACCTGGGCTCAAACCCACAACCCTTCCCTGTTTCCTCCAGCCCAGTCCTACTTCTTCCTGAGATCTTCTGAGCTCCAGGCCACACGTGCCCAATGGACAGTACACCTGTGCTTCACGATGAGGTGGAGGGTGTAAAATATCAGAAAGTCGGCCGGGTGCAGTGGCTCACGCATGTAATCCTAGCACTGTGGCAGGCCGAGGCGGGCGGATCGCTCAAGGTCAGGAGTTCGAAACCAGCCTGAGCAAGAGCGAGATCCCATCTCTACTAAAAATAGAAAGAATTTAATTGGCCAACTAAATATATATATAGAAAAAATTAGCCAGGCATGGTGGCGCATGCCTGCAGTCCCAGCTACTCGAGAGGCTGAGGTAGAAGGATCGCTTGAGCCCAGGAGTTTGCGGTTGCTCTGAGCTAGGCTGATGCCACGGCACTCACTGTAGCCCGGGCTGCTTAGTGAGACTCTTTATGTAAAAAAAAAAAAAAAAATCAGAAAGTAGACAAAATAGCCGACTTTCTCCCCTCCCCCATTCCTACTGCAAATCAGCCCTAACCTTCCTCCTTGGGGCATTCTGGTCCTTGGCTGTGCCTGAGGCCTCTTCTTGCAGTGCGGGTGCGTCTGCCTCCCTGTGACTCTCCCCCGGGTGCATGGTTTAAGCACAACCAAAAAGCCCGTGGACACCAGCGCAGAGTGGACGACGAGGCAGCCATTGCTCATAAACTGACAACCACCTACCGGGGACCATGCTGGGTCTCAGAGTACAGCAAAGAGAGAGAGACCGAGCCTCTGCCCTTGCAGCGCTCACCATCCTAAGAGCGGAAATAACCATACGCAAGTAACCAAACACGATCATTTCAGAGTGTCGTGATAAAGGAAAGGGGCCTCTGAGATGACAGTTGAAGTGAGGCTACGGCAGGGACCAGCTAGGTGGGGTCAGGGGAAGATCATTCCTGGCAGCGGGGACAGCAAGGACAAAAGTTGGGAGGCGAAAACGAGCACAGACGACTTTAGGACAGCCAATACCAGGCGCCAGCCGAGAAGAGGCTGCGGGGCAGGCAGGGATGGTCCTCCGCTTCCGCCAATGCGCCCGGAAGTACGGCTGGGGACGCGCGAGCTAGCGTACTCCAGAGCCCAGTGTGACCCCTCTAGGATCCGCGGAGGCCTGGGCTCTTGGTGGCTTCGGAGAGCTGCCCGGCAGTCGGTCACCGCGAAAGCCTCCTGGCGGGATAGGCGGGGCCGACAACCACCGCTGGCGGGCGTCGCGATCCAGGATTGGTGGCCCGGGCGGTGGGGGCGGGGACTTAGGGGCAAGGCCCCCAGGGATTGGCGACTGCGCAGACGGGGCGGGGCGGCCCCTTTGTCTGAGGCGCTGCAGGCTGTCGTCCCTTCACGCGCGAGCCGGCTGCGTGGACGGTGAGTGGGGCGCGTGTCGGCGCCAGGCCGGCCAGGACCCTCTCCCCTCACGGACACCACCCGGGCGAGCGCGTCCTCCACACCGACAGGACGCTTCCCCGCTGGCACGCGCTGCCTGCTTTGCTAGCGCTGGTCCCCTCCTCTCACGGACACGCAGGGGCCTCCTCCCCTCGGCCAGGGCCGCGCCCTCTGGCCCGCTCGGGGTCCCCACTCTTTCCCTTCGCCACGCCCCGTACTCCCTCGGGCCCTCGTGCACCCCTATCCCCCTCCGACCCTCCCGCGCCTCCTCCACCGTCCGGCCTCCCAGACCCTCCCGCGCCTTCTCCCCGCTCGGATCCCTCTCGCGCCCCCTACTCCTCCCCCCGGCGCGGTGGATCGTCTGGAGTCCGAGGCGCGCGGGCCGGGTCCCCCAGGCCTCCTTTTAGGCCGCGCTCGGCGGGGTCTGGTGGGAGAGGATGGGGCGCCATGGCCCCTGGAGGGAGGGCTTCCTCAAAATGTGAAAACGGAGGTTTTCTGCTACATGCACAACCTCTGGGGCCCCACAAGGACCCGGAGCGCCTCTATTTAGCAATAAAAGCGTTTTCCCGCGTCAAAAGAAGGGCTAGCTGCTTTCGTCTCAGCAGTTGTCGGCCGAGTGTACTACTTCCCAAATTTCTTATCCTCTTCCATCATTCCACTGGTGCTGTCTTTTTCCTATTACTTTGTTAGAACCCTATTTTAATCAATGAGACCAACCAACGTTTTTGCAACATAGCAAATATTTTCCTTATCATTGGCTTTTTAATTTTTGTTTGTTTGAGACAGAGCCTCGCTCTGTCACCCTAGCTCACAGCAACCTCAAACTCCTGGGCTCAAACGATCTTCCTGTCTCAGCCTCCTGAGTAGCTGGGACTACAGGCATGCGCCACCATGCCCCGCTAATTGTTTCTATTTTTAGTAGAGACGGGGGTCTCGCTATTGCTTAGGTTGGTCGCGAACTCCTGAGCTCAAGCAATCCTCCCGCCTCGGCCTCCCAGAGTGTTAAGATTACAGGCGTGAGCACGGAGCCCAGCTAGGCTTTTTAATTTTTAAATACAAAATCATATGCAATAGTTCTTTTAATGCAAGCATGTCAGAAAAATGTAGAAGTCACTCTGCAACAATACCCTGCCAGTGTACGCAGAGGTAAGCTCTGTGGACAGTTCTGTATGGACCTTTTCCGAATTTTTCTGTGCAATTTACAGCTCTGCAGGCGCGAACACCCTTTTTTCTGTTAACATAAAACGTGAGCTCTCGGACAGCAGGGGGCGCTGGACTTGCTCCCTGCCGGGTCAATACTTGGGAGATTTTTTCAGTTACCAGTTCAGTTCCCTGTTCCCTGGGCTCTGCACGCCCTGGGTTTCTCTTTTTGGGCGTTGCCATCGACCTCTCCGCCCGGTATGGGGCTAGAGTCCCTGCGGTCTTGCCAGGTAGACGTCTTAATTTCTATTCTTGATTATTGGTGAGATTGAAATCTCTTCGTTTGTGTTTTAGCCATTTGTATTTCTTTGTGACTTGACAGCTTGTATTCTTTTCCATATCTGTTAAAAACATACTTCTCAGTTTATCCGTTTGACTCCAATTATGTTGTTTTGCCATGGTTTGGTTTTTTTTTGTTTTTTAGATAAAAGATTTTAAGTTTTTAATGGTCAAAATTTTTCCCTAAAGACTTTAAGCTTTGTGCTGCGTTTTAAAGGGCTTTCCTCACTCCACGATGATTTTTAAAATAAACTCTTGTTTTTCTCTGGTACTTGTAAAATGTTGGATACATCTGGAATTTATTTTGGTGTGGGGTGAGTTTGGAATCTAGCTTCATTTTTCATTTCTGGAGGTTGTGGTGGCTTTGATGTGCATAAAATTTTGATTTATAAGCTGCAGATCTGTGGATCTCTGTCCCCAAGATTTCTGCTTTCGGTATTTTGCTTAGAAAGACCTTTCCCACATAAAAAAATAAAAATTTACCTGTATTTTTTTCAAATTCTTCCTTCCCTCCTTCCTTCCTTCCTCTCTTTCCTCCCTTCCTTTCCCTTCCTTCCTCTTCCTTCCTCCCTCCCTCCCTCCCTTCCTTCCTTTCCTCCCTTTCCTCCCTTCCTTTCCCTTCCTTCTTCCCTCCCTCCCTCCCTTCCTCCTTCCTTCCTCCCTTTCTTCCCTTTCCTTCCTTCCTTTCCCCTCCTTTCCCTTCTTTCCTCCCTCCCTCCCTCCCTTCCTTCCTTCCTTCCTTCCTTCTTTCTTTCTTTCTTTTTTGGACAGAGTCTCACTCTGTTGCCCAGGCTAGAGTGCCGTGGCGTCAGCCTAGCTCACAGCAACCTCAAACTCCTGGGCTCAGGTGATCCTCCTGCCTCACCCTCCCGAGTAGCTGGGACTAGAGGCATGCACCACCATGCCTGGCTAATTTTTTTCTATATATTTTTAGTTGGCCAATTAATTTCTTTCTATTTTTGGTAGAGATGGGGTCTCGCTCTTTCTCAGGCTGGTTTCGAACTCCTGACCGTGAGCAATCCTCCAGCCTTGGCCTCCCAGAGTGCTAGGATTACACGCCCTGGCCTCAAATTCTTTCTTTATTGATACATAATAATTGTATATATTTACAGAGTAACCAAGTCATATTTTGATACATGCATACAATGTGTAATGATCAAATGGGATAATTGGGACATCCATCACCACAAACATTTATCATTTCTTTGTGTTGGGAACATTTCAAATCTTCTATTTTGAAATATATAATAAATGATTGTTAATTATAGTCACCCTACTATACAGTCGAACTCTAGAATTTATTCCTTGTATCTAACTGTATGTTTGTATCCATTAACCAACCTCTCTTCATCCCTCACCCCACCCTTCTCAGCCTCTGGTAAAAATCATTCTGCTCTCTACCTCCAAAAGATCAACTTTTTAGTTCCCATATGTGAGTGAGAACATGTGATATTTGCCTTTTTGTACCTGGCTTATTTCACTTAACATAATGACCTCTGGTTCCATCCATGTTGCTGCAAATGACAGGATTCCTTCTTTTTTATGGCTGAATAGTATTCCATTGTGCATATATACCATATTTTCTTTATCCACTTATCCACTGATGAACATTTAGGTTAATTCCATATCTTGGCTATTGTGAATAGTGCTGCAAGAAACATGGGCATACAGAGATCTCTTTGATATACTCTGATTTCCTCTTTTCAATATATACCCAGCAGTGGGATTGCTGGATCATATGGTGGATCTATTAAATATTTTTAATTTTTTAGGAACCTCCATACTGTTTCCCATACTATTATAGTTGTACTATTATAATTTACGTTCCTGCCAGGAGTGTACTAACATTCCCCTTTCTCCTTATCCTCACCAGCATTTTGTTATTTTTTGTCTTTTTGATAATAGCCATTTTAACTGGAGGGAGATGATATCTCATTGTGGTTTTCATATGCATTTCCCATAATTAGTGATGTTGAGCATTTTACATATTCCTGTATGTCTTCTTTTGAGGAAATATCTATTTGGATCATTTGCCTGTTTTAAAATGAGATTATTTGGTTTTTTGCTGTTGAGTTTCTTATACATTCCTTGTTGGATGGATAGTTTCCAAACATTTTCCCCCATTCTGTAGGTTGTCTCTTTGCTCTGTTGATTGTTTTTTTTTTTTTGCTGTGCAGAAGCTTTTCTTGATGTAATTCCATTTATGTATTTTTGCTTTTGTTGCCTATGTTTTTTAGGTCTTACTCAAAAATTTGTTTCCCAGACCAATGTCCTGAAGAGTTACTCTGATGTTTTCTAGTTTTCTTCATAGGGATCCGGAGCATTTCTGAAGTTTGTTTCTTTTTTTTTTTTTTTATTCCAGGGTATTATGAGGGTACAAACATTTTGGTTACATTTTATGTCTTTGCCTCACCCAAGCAAAGATTAGAGGCATGCCCTTCCCCTCTACAATGCTCACCACATCCATTTGTTGTGAGTTTATGTTCCCCCTCAACCCCCTAATCCCTGGAGAATATTATCTACCATGTGAGCACCATAGTGTTGATCAGTCAGTGCCAATTTGATGGCGAGTACATGTGGAGCCTATTCTTCTGATCTTGTGATACCTCACTTCGGATAATAGGCTCAAGTTCTATCCAGGAAAATATAAGAGGTGCTAGATCACTGTCGTTTCTTACAATTGAGTGATATTCCATTGTGTACATTACCAAATTTTAATAATCCACTCATGAATTGACTGGCACTTGGGTTGTTTCCACATCCTTGCAATAGTGAATTGTGCTGCCATAAACATTCGGGTGCAGATGTCTTTATTACAGAATGTCTTTTGCTTTTTGGGGTAGATGCCTAATAGTGCTATTGCTGGATCGAATGGTATTTCTCTTTTTAGCTCTTTGAGGTATCTCCAAATTCTTTTCCACAGAAGTTGCACTAATCTGCAGTCCCACCAGCAGTGTAAGAGTGTTCCTGTCTCTCCACATCCTTGCCAGCATTTGTTGTTTTGGGATTTTTTGATAGAGGCCAATCTCACCAGGGTTAAGTGATATCTCATGGTGGTTTGGATTTGCATGTCTCTAACGATTAGAGATGCTGAGCCTTTTTTTATGTTTGCTGGCCATTATCCTGTCTTCTTTTGAAAAGTTTCTGTTCATTTCCTTTGCCTATTTATTGATAGGGTTGTTTGATTTTTTTCTCGTTGATTTTTTTAAGTTCTAGATAGATTATTATTTTATTTTATTTTTTATTTTGTTGAGACAGAGTCTCACTCTGTTGCCTGGGCTACAGTGCCATGGCATCAGCCTAGCTCACAGCAACCTCAAACTCCTGGGCTCAGGCAATCCTTTTGCCTCAGCCTCCCGAG
Source organism: Lepilemur ruficaudatus (assembly GCA_963574885.1). NCBI lineage: Eukaryota > Metazoa > Chordata > Mammalia > Primates > Lepilemuridae > Lepilemur > Lepilemur ruficaudatus. The sequence continues at coordinate 10,972 of CAUYRT010053896.1, forward strand.
TAGCTGGGACTACAGGCATGTGCCACCATGCCAGGCTAATTTTCCTATATATTTTTAGTTGTCCAGCTACTTTCTTTTTATTTTTAGTAGAGACAAGTGTCTCGCTCTTGCTCAGGCTGGTCTCGAATTCTTGAGCTCAAGCAATCCTCTTGCCTTGGCCTCCCAGAGTGCTAGGATTACAGGCATGAGCCACTGCGCCTGGCCCTGGATAGATTCTTGTTATCAGCCCTTTATCGGATGTGTAGAGAGCAAATATTTTCTCCCATTCTGTAGGCTGTCTATTCACTCTAATGATAGTTTCCTTGGTTGTGCAAAAGCTTTTTAATTTGATCAGATCCCATTTATTTATTTTTGTTGCTGTTGTGATTGCTTTGGGGGTCTTCTTCAAAAATTCTTTGCCTAGGCCAATGTCTGAAAGGGTCTTCTCCACATCTTCTTCTAGAATTCTTAAGGTTTCATGCGTTAGGTTTAAGTCTGTTATCCATCTTGAACTGATTTTTGTGAGAGGTGAGAGGTGGAGATCCAGTTTTCCCTGCACCACTTATTGAAAAGAGATTCTTTTCCCCAGTGTATATTTTTGTCTGTTTTGTCAAAGATTAGATTACCACATGCAGATGGTTTCATCTCTGGATTCTCAGTCCTGTTCCAAAGGTCTATGTCTCTGTTCTTGTGCCAATATCATGCTGTTTTAATTGCTATAGCCTTTTAGTACAGCTTGAAGTCTGATAGACTGCTACCTCCCAGTTTGTTCTTTTTACTTAAGATTGCTTTGGCTATACAAGGTCTTCTCTGGTTTCATACAAAGCGTAGAATTATTTTTTCTAGATCTGTAGTAAGTTTTGTTTTTTGTTTTTTGGTGTTTTTTTTGAGACAGAGTCTCGCTCTGTTGCCTGGGCTACAGTGCTGTGGCATCAGCCTAGCTCACAGCAACCTCAAACTCCTAGGCTCAGGTGATCCTCCTGCCTCACCCTCACAAGTAGCTGGGACTATAGGCATGCACCACCATGCCCGGCTAATTTTTTTTCTATATATTTTTAGTTGGCCAATTAATTTCTTTCTATTTTTAGTAGAGACGGAGTCTCATTCTTGCTCAGGCTGGTTTTGAACTCCTGACCTTGCGATCCTCCTGCCTTGGCCTCCCAGAGTGCTAGGATTATAGGCGTGAGCCACCACGCCTGGCCTAAGTTTCTTTCTTGATGCTACTTGTAAGTAGAATCTTTTTTTCCCTTCATATTTTCTGACTGTTGTTGTTGTACAGGAAGGCTATCGATTTGGATAACTATTTCTGATCACTTACTCTGGGGAGGTTTCAGGTGGTCAAGTTTAACAGTGTTTTGCTTTACACTCACAGGTGGCTCAGAAGCTGCCTCTCTTAGAGGTGCTTTCGCCCTGGAGGGCAGGGGCTTCATGGCGGAACAGGGCTTTTTAGCAGGTAGTTGAAGGAGTGAGGAGGAAGGGATAGCGGTGGCTCTGGGGGAGATCTTGGCAGCTCATCCTAGACCAGGGTACTCTCAGTGTGCCTGTCCCAGTGTGTCACCATGTGCAGGATCCTCTGGAAGGACAGGCATGGTTGCTTTGTCACATCAAGACTGTCAGGAGTTCCAAAAAGAGCTATAGGTTTCTGATGGTTAGCTTACAAAACAAAAAGTTAATAAATGTTAAATTCTAAGCTCTTTGTGTAATTGTGGTCCCTTTTTAGTTCCTGACCCTGTGATCCTGCCTCACAGTGATCAAGAGAGCCAGACCCCTGCTTGGCAGAGAGTGTCTCACTGCAATGCAGCTTCTTTCCAATTTTCTTTAAGTGACCTTGCTGCCGAGAACATTGATCTATTCTTGTTTTTGTTTTGGGTTATTCCCTAGGGAGACTGATTGCCAAAAACTGAAATTCCTGAGTCTCAAGAATCTTCAGTTTGATGCCTTTGTCACCCGTGGGTGGGTGGGGTCATTGCTCAGCCATGGCCCTGGGTCGGTGCTCTTCATATTTGCCCAAGTGTTAGGGGATGGCCTAGCTTCATGAGGGGGTTCCTCACACTCCCTTTCTGGTACTCTGTGGTGGTGATCCCTGGCCTGTCCCAGCCCCTGGCCCTGAGGCCCAGCATCTCTACAGGACTTATTATGACCTAGTCTTTAATTTTTAAAAACTGTCCACACCATTCTTCTTTCCTGCCTAAACTCCTATGTTCTTCTCATGAAGCAAAGCCTGGAAGTGGGCCTCAGAATTCTGGGAGCCTGGGGGGACTGGTTAAAAGCCAGTTTCTGGTGCCCCCAATAGCTCTGCTTTCCTGCCTTATGAGTGTGCAAGGTTTCAGTTGAGGCCCACAATGTTTGCATATGTTTGCATCCTTGTCACAGGCTTGTTCCAGGAGACCCAGACCTTTATCTGCCAAAGTGCAAGTAAAGAAAAATTTATCTGTATCAAAGGTATGAGAAGAAAAAAGTAAAACAAATACAAAAAGAAAAAAGAAAAATTTAAAACTATTCAGTGCCACTTGTTATTTATCTTGTTCATTTTTCACCAGACTACAACCATACTTTTTCACTTGTCGATATGCGAAGGTCATCCCTAGGTAAAGACCTGATGCCGACTTTTGTTTTTATGCATTTCTAAGACTCACCCCAGGTGGCAGTCTTTCTCTTTTTCTGTCTTCTTGCCACACATATTGACAGCCTAATACTGTCCTTTGGAGTTTTTTCGGTGTGTTAATTTAATCAAATCAGATAACACCACCTCATCCAGCTACAGCCGACTCTGAGCCAGGCCTGTTCTGAGCACTCTCCTCTCACTAATCATGTCATCTTTGAGGCCCTCAGGGGAATGTGGAATGTGTCATCTCCCAGATTTACAGGTGGGTCTTTAGTGCAGCTGGCCCAGGATAAAGCAGGCAGGCCAGTCCTAGGTCCCTATGACACAAATACCCTTCAAGGGCTTGGGGTTACAGTTTACAAAGTGAGAGCATCATCCACACACGGACCCCATTCCACATTTTCACTCACCCGTCTGGCAGCCTAGCACAGTGTAAGTCTTTCTCTTCAGCAGGTGCATGACCTGTGTGTGGAAGGACCAAGGTGGCATTTGCCAAGGCACCATCCTTAAGTCTGCCCTTACCTGCATTCATCCCTATAGGATGCCCACTGTCCAATGGCATATCTGATTCACCTAAATACTGCCAGGTGGCCTTCCTGAGAATGAGTATGAGAAACTCCACTTTCTCATCCCTGCCAGTGGCAAGTGTTGATTCCATACATGTTGCTGTTCCAAAGGGTATAAAGTATGATCTCATTGCTCCTTTAATTTCATTCATTTATTTAACAAACAGTTAACCACTGGCTGCTCTGTTGGGCCTGCTTCTTGGCTTGCTGGTGCAGCAGGAAGTGATAGAGTGAGAGCTGGGTGGGGCACAGGCTGAGGGGAAAGGGGCTGCAGGGCTCTGAGGAAGATGACAAACATCAGGGCAGCCTTGTAGGAACTGGTGGGGGTCTGGAGGGACCTTGAAGCAGAGGACAGTCACCGTGTTCCAGTGAGAGGGCAGATGGGGGGCTGGGCAGACAGCTCAGGAATGTGCCAAGGGCTACCGAACAGCTAGGGGCGGTGGCCACAGGGCAGGGATCCTGGGGTGGGCAATATGGTCAGGTTCTGGATGTGCTTGGAAGGTGGATTAGAAGTGGGGTGTGAGAATGAGGAGTAAAGGAAGCTTATGTGCAGGTTTGCAGACTGAGCTGAGGGCAGAAATGATGGTGGTGGCGGTACTCGGTTTTGGATGTTAAGTGTCTGAGATGCCACAAGACATGCACATGGAGATGCTGAGTCACAGGGAAGGGGATTGCCAGCTCAAGGGCACCAAAAAGGAGCCTCTTGGGCTAAAGTGAATATTCACAGGACAACCACATCTGGTGCTGGGCTCATAGAAAAGCTGGCTTTGCCCTGCAGGCAGCCAAGAGTACTTGGGTGCATGGACACAAGATGCAGACAGGAGGAACCAGCCTTGGCCAAAGCCTCTTGGTCACACAAGCCAACACCTCCTATGTTAGCAGTATGGGGTGCAAGACCTGCTCAGGAGGCCCTGAATATGATTCTTTATGGGTGTTTATCATTGGGTTCCAGCCCAGGTGTGATGGGGGCTATAGTGTGAATGACTGTCCACCTCTGCCAGGTTTCCAGGAGACCAGAGCTACATTCACCAAAAGTCAAGTTCATATGCAGGCAAGGATGGAAGGGTTGCCCAGCCATGTGGATGAGGAGGGGAGTGGTAGAGGAAGGCACACTGAGAAAACCCCGCTGAGAGAGAGCAGTGCTCAGGGGACCAACTGTGTCTGTGTCTCCACTGCTGACAGTAACAAGGACTCAGGATTAACATTGGATTTGGCCACATGGAGATCAAAGGAGACCCTGACCCAGGGCTGCTTCCTGGTTGAGAGAGGGTAACATCCTGTGAAAATGTTGCATCCTGCAGAAGAGAGGAAGGGAATCGAGACCACAGGGGAGAGTTCTCCCACAGGGAGATAGCTGGACAAAGTGTGGTCCCCAGGAGAGTGACCAGATGATGTAAGAGATGGCAGGTCTGTGTGCTGGTGGGTGACGCATACAGAAGGGTAGGGTGTGGCAGTAGAGAAGGCTCTGCTGTACCTCCAGGGTGGGCAGGTGTGAGATACAGGGACCAGGAGGGCAGGAGGCAGAGAACGTGAGGCCACTGTTATCATTCACACTTAATCTTTACTTAATTCAGAATTGGTTATTGCATATCCCATCTGGATACACACAAGTTGCTAAATGAATGATTGGTTTCCCACTGAACTGAAATTTATAACTTTTGACATCTTTTAATTTCCCACACATGCCTGTCTGGCCTCATCTCTTCTGCTCTTGACAGCTTGCTGGTTTGATTATAGTGGTTTCCTTACTGTCTTTGGTTCTGATACCAGGCAGTCCCCACTCTGTTCTTTCAAATTTCTTTCTGGTCTCTTCTCCAGCATCCGTTGTTCATGTGAGTTCTAAGGTAGTTTTATTTACTCCTTTAAAAGACTTCCATTGGAATTCTAATTAGAATTGCACTGCACTTACACATGGAAAGGTGCATACACACGTTTGGGGGAATAGACATTTTTGGAGAACAGGACAGGGAGGTTGGGAGTCAGCCTCTCTCCACATCCAATCTCCCTGTCCTATTCTTCATAAGCAGCCATTGTTAGTTTATTGTGTTCTTCCCAAAAGTTGTCCATGCAAATATATGCACATATCTAATGTTTTATAAAGACAGTAGGTAGTAGTATGCACCTGTAGACCCAGCTGCTCAGGAGACTGAGGCAGAAGGATGGATTGAGCCCAGGAGTTTGAGGTTGCAGTGAGCTATAATGATGCCACTGCACTCTAGCCCAGAGCCCTTGCTGGCTTCCCCCACAGAGGTGTGATTGGACAACCATGAGGACTCCAGGTGTCTGGATAGTAAAGGCTTGGGACCCTGAGCCCTCAGCAGGCAGCAGGTGCCCTGCACTTGGTGTTCAGAGTCCCTTGGCACTTGTTAAATGGGACCTTCTTGGGATAGCCAGAGAGCCCAAGAACCATGTGGTTCCAGATCAGAGTTCATGGGGAGGGTGGGGCAGAGCAGGGCTGTGGCATCTGCAGTGCCTTGGGTGTGCAGCATGCCCTTCACTGACTCTCTGCAGGAGGCCCAGGGATCCCTGAGGCTCCCCCAGGAAGTCAGGGTCTGCCAGGGGCAAGGCCAGGCCCCTCATGTGCCCCCTTCTCTTCCTCAGCTCCACAGGCTCCTCCGATTTCTGTGGTCCTCAGAGGCCCCAGGAGACTGGGTAATGGCAGCAGCTAGGCTCCTGCCGCGGCCGGCAGGACACCAGGTGAGCTGTCCCCAAGGTCTTTGCTATGCCCCAACCAGAGCCCCTACGAGTCCTCCCACACCCAGGGCTCCCAGCAGCAGCCCGAGCATTACTGCAGCTCCTGAACTCTGGCCCTTTCCCATTGTCCCCTCAGTTCACAGGGCCACCCATTCCCAACTGCCCATGTTGCACACGCCCACTCCCCTTCACAGACATGGAGGTTCAGTCTTACCAGCAGCAGCCCCTGTCGTTCCAGGCTGAGGTGACCTTCGAGGATGTGGCCGTGCTCCTCTCCCAGGAGGAGTGGAACCAGCTGGGCCCTGCTCAGAGGGGCCTCTACCGAAATGTGATGATGGAGACCTATGGGAACGTGGTCTCGCTGGGTAAGCCCCTCTGCAGGCCTCGTCCATGTATCTGTGAGTTAGTCTGGGGTGGGGCTTCCCAGAGGAGGGGTTCCTCTCCCAGGTGGGGGCCTGGGGCAGCCTGGTCCTAGAGGCTCGCTCATCACTCCCTGGGTGTTCAGCTCCAGTAGGAGGTCAGTCCTGTCTATCTTCATGTCCCCATAGGCGGCATGAGCAGGGGTACAGGGGCTTGTTAAATGTTGTATAAACAAAGGACTTCCCTCCCCATGAGCAGGACTTCCAGGATCCAAGCCCGAAGTGATCTGCCAGCTGGAGCGAGGGGAAGAGCCATGGGTCCTGGACAGGAAGGGAGCTAAGAAAAGCCAGGGCCTAGGCAGTGGCCGCTCAGGTGAGTGAGGGGAGCTGGCCCCTCCTTCTCTAAGGGCTGAGCAGGTTTTGAGCACAGCTGTGGGCCTAATTCAGACTGAGCCGCTGATGGGGAGTAGCCTCCACCTGGGGTGAAACTGGTAAGGCCTCACCTGGCGAAGGAATCTGTGGGCTGGGGTTGCTCAGTCGGGCAGTGGTCCATGGCAGGAAGTGAGTGTAGCAGTGAATCTCAACAGGCAGATGTGCAGAGCCATGCAGAGGTGAGACTGGGGCACGGCTGTAGATTTTGTCCCTGACCAGGAGGACAAAAACTGGTTAGCCAGGTTCGGTCCTAATGGGACATTCAGATTCCCTGAGGGTTATCTAATTAATTTAGAAAACAAGAACAAAGCCTCCTAAATGTAGAAGGGAAGTTTCTCAACCTGATACTCAAGGTGAAGGACTAAAAACTCACTGTTTCAAGTCAAGAACAAGACAAAAGACCCCAATGTCCTCACATCCATATAACATTGTACTGGGGGTACCATGTGTGAAATAAGGAAAAACAAACGAAGCAACAAAACTAGAGCTATAAGAATTGGAAAGGAAAAAGAAAAGTGTTGTTTGCAGTTCATGTGATTGTCAACTTAAAAAAAGATCGATTAGAATTCACAAGAGAGGCTGGGGGTGACGCTCACACCTATAATCCCAGTACTTTGGGAGGTGGAGGCAGGAGGATCACTTGAGGATAGGAGTTGGAGACCAGCCTGGGCAACATACAAGACCTTGTCTCTACAAAAGATAAAAAAAAATTAGCCAGGCTTGGTGCATGCAAGGTAGAAGTTGCAGCTACTTGGTAGTTGCAACTACTCAGTGAGGCCGAGGCAGGAGGATTGCTTGAGCCCAGGATTTTGAGTTGCAATAAGCTTGGTCATGCCATTGCACTCCAGTGTTGGTGACAGAGTGAGGGCCTGTCTCTTAAAAAAAAATTCACAAGCAATATTACCAGTGTTGCTAGATACAAAATCAGTCATATTTCTATTTTTCAGCATCAAGCAAAGATGTAATTTTTAAAAAGATAACTAATACTATCAGGAATATAAAGCATCCAGGAATTAATCTACCAAAAGATGGGTAAGACCTTTATGGAGAAAACTGTATTTAATAAAAGGGAAGACGGCATAGGTACGCATAGATCCAACCCTAAAGGCTGTGCTCATGGTTGCTTTAGGCAAAGAACCTCTGACTTTAGGAAGGTAACTTCAGTCAGCCTGTCTGGCCAGGACATACCCCTCACCCGGAAGTGGGTGGGAATGGCACTGGCAACACCTCTGTTGGCTGATTGGCTTCAGCATCTCAAATGTGGTTGTTTTCTCCTTGAACACTCTCCTTGTTTCTAGAGAAACAGAAACAAAGGCACCAGGTGTTAATCAGATATCCTGAGAGGAACGATGGATGTACTAGCCTCAGATGAACTTAATTTTCCAGTGGCCATGAACAAGAAGACACAACATCATGTTGTGGAAATCTCACACAGTACTTGTTTGCTGACTGCAGCCACAGGAGGCAGGAAAACATGGAGAGTGTTTTGCAGCCACTGCCAAACCAGACCTGGGCTCCCTGGTGGCCAGGTGTGCACTCACCTGATGGAGAGCTTAAATTCTTTTTAAGTGCCCTTTGAATTTGATGCCAAAAAGACTATGAACTTCTCTGAGAGCATGGTGGGTTGGAGATGAGAAGTTTTCGCACAGAAGCACCTGGTCACCCCGCCTCAAGCACAGGCCGCTGAGAAAGATGAGACTGAGTGAGCTTTAGATTAATGATGTGAATGGGAAGCAGAAACCTCCTGCCTCACTGCTGCTGACATCAGAGCCATCCAGGAGCAGAGTGTGCCAGGTCATTGTCCTGGCAGTTCCTCAGGATAGATAAGTGTCTGCACCAGACACTGGTGTTTTTAACTCAAGTAAATTGCACTTACGTGTTGTAACAGTAGTGAAAAGATTTTTCTTCTCTCAAGGGGTGTTTTGTTGTTGTCACTTCAACTCTCTGTTCCTCTTACAGACAACCTCAAATGTGACCGAACTACAGCCTGCATGCAACAAGACAGTTTATCTGGTCCATGGGGTAAGTGTATGTCTGATCTTTTAAATTCAGAACAATCCCTGAAGGCGTTAATGTTCATGTTTCACTGGAATGTAGAGATTCCCCAGGGTGCTATGAAGCTTGTTATATAACTCACACAATCCCTAGAAAACACTAGGGAAGGTTTTTGTTTTTAATTAAAAATTTATTTCAATGGAATCACTTTTTCTCCCTTTATTTATTTTGTCACGCTTAAAACATACTTCCCTACTCTATACTTAAAACAACAACTGAAGCCATCATTCTAAAAGCAAGTGGCTCTTGGCTCAACCCAGCTTCTGTACAGCATAGATGCAGGTATGGCCTGCCGCCAGCCTTCACAGCAGCTTGAGTCTATCTTGCAAACAGTCATATGATGCTTTTGTGCCATGCATGATTGAGTAACCTCCTATACAGTTAATTTATTTTTATTGTTAAAGTCATCTTGTCCATCTTGTTACTCTGGCATCAGGTCAGAAGCCACCCATTCTGGAAACTTCAAACAATAGAAATTGTACTTTTCAATGCAAATGAGTAATGATTTCTTTAGCCTACAGGCCTTTTTTTCTATGAAGATGAGGCTTATAAGTAAAAAAGAAAAGACAAGAAAGAAAACTTGTTTCTATCAATTTTTCTTTGTTTTGAGACAGAGTTTTGCTCTGTCACCTGGGCTAGAGTGCAGTGGTACCATCATAGCTCACTGCAACCTCAAACATCTGGGCTTAAGCGATCCTCCTGCTTTAGCCTCCTGTGTAGCTGGGACTACGGGCATGCACCACCATGCCTGGCTAATTTTTCCTATTTTTTTTTGTAGAGATGGGGGGGGTCTCGCTCTTGCGCAGGCTGGTCTCAAACTCCTGACCTCAAGCGATCCTCCTGCCTTGGCCTCCCAGAGTGCTAGGGTTACAAGCCTGAGCCACCAAACCTGGCCTGTTCTTATCAATTTTAAAAACATGTACAGTAACTTTCTAATGTGAGATATGTTAAAAATCTCATTAAACAGATGACAATGAATTCAGATTTTTTAAAATGATCCTGTTAAATCTTTACCATTTTAATTTATCAATACATTTAATTAATAAATTACTCTGAAAAGAATAAAAAGATGTCTCATTATGTTACCCAGGCTGGTCTTGAACTCCTGGCCTCAAGCAATCCTCCTACCCAATAAGAAATGTAGGCACAAAACTTGAACAAGTTTCTAATGGAAGAGGAAAACCAAAGGGCCAATAAACAAGAGAACATGCTCAGCCTCATTATTCATCAGTAAAATGGAAATCAAAACTACTATGATATATCATGCTACACCTTCAGGATGGAAAAAATGGAAAGATCTGAAAATATTAAGTCTGGGTAAGGATGTAGAGCAGGTAATGGGGATGTAAATTCACACAATCATTTTGGAAAACAGTTTGGCATTATCTAATGAAATTGAAAATATGAATTTCTATGTTCACTACTTCCACTTCTTTTTTTGGGGGGGGCGGGGGAGACAGAGTCTCACTCCCTTGCCTGGGCTAGAGTGAGTGCCATGGCATCAGCCTAGCTCATAGCAACCTCAAACTCCTGGGCTCAAGCGATCCTCCTGCCTCAGCTTCCCGAGTAGCTGGGACTACAGGCATGCGCCACCATGCCCGGCTAATTTTTTCTATATATTTTAGTTGTCCAATTAATTTCTTTCTATTTTTTTTAGTAGAGATGGGGTCTCACTCTTGCTCAGGCTGGTTTTGAACTCCTGACCTTGAGCAATCCGCCCGCCTCGGCCTCCCAGAGTGCTAGGATTACAGGCGTGAGCCACAGCGCCCGGCCTCACTACTTCCACTTCTGCGTGCATAAAGTAGAGCATTTGTGTGTAAGCACCAGGAAACATATAAGAATTTTTGTAGAAGCATGCTTCAGATGGAAAAAGCTGAAAATAACCCAGGTGTTCATCAACAGTAGAATATACAGATAAATAAATTAAATTTTTTTTAAGAGACCGGGTCTTGCTCTGTCAAGGCTGGAGTAAAGTAGCATGATCATAGCTAACTGCAGCCTTAAATTCCTGGGCTGCAGTGATCCTCTTATCTCAGCTTCCCTTCGTAGCTGGGACTACAGGCACACACCAGCATACCTAGCTAATTTTTTAACGTTTTGCAGAGACAGAGTCTCGCTGTGTTACCTGGTCTTGAACTCCTGGCCGTAAGCAATCCTCCCACCTAGGCCTCCCAAAGCGCTAGGATTATAGGTGTGAGCCATAGCACCCAGCTAGCATTTTTTTTTTTTCACCAAAAAAAAAAATCAGATTTATTATCACAGCATTGTATTCTACCC